>JAFLJL010014994.1:50409-74060 GCA_018398815.1 Conus ventricosus | reverse complement strand
CCCACACACACACACAAAAACAAAATACACAAAACACCCTAATGGTACTACCAACAACACACTTTAATTTGAATTTGCCGATAGAAATAGTAGTAGTGATTGGAAATGAAGTATTATTTTAATTATAATAATTATTCACTTATTATTGTTATGCCTACTACCATTACTGTTATCAGTAGTATTATTTTGCTTGTAGTAATTATGTTATCCTCTACGTTTCCCTTAATTAGGCCTACGTTGCTCTACATGCAACCATAGTACATATAAATGTAGCAACAAGAAGAAATATGTATATATACAACGGTGTAAATACGGCCCCTTTACAAATGCTAACTAACTTTTCATTCACAAAGATTTTTGCCAACGCCTGGCCAACTTCGGCTCACAAGCACTCATCAGGCCAGCACATCAGGCAGGCCAACGACGCACGCGCGCGCCAGGCTATAGCCTAGGTTTTGCCGGTCGCAAAGTCTGTCAGAAAGTTTTAAACACGAAATTAATTATGGTACTCACAGAGAAGAGCGAAATGCCAGCTTTTGTCACACTCTCAAGTTCTCACTGCGCTATTGCTCTCGTACAAAAAATTATAGTCTAAAACCTCTGTACAGTAAATATAACTTAATGATGTTGCACCAGTCTCGAAGCGTCCAAACCAAAAGCGTGTTCGCTGAGGAAAGAATGCGCGTCTGGTAGTACGGTGGCTGACTCGTTACGGGCCTAGCTGGGTCAAAAGGCAAAGCGTTGAGTGAACTAAATGCTGTGGCTCTGAGTGGGCTGGCGCAGCCGTGCTGAGAAAGTCTCATATGGGCAAAAGGCCACAGCAGAAGGGGCAGCTTACTGCCCACGGTCAACAGTGTGGTGAGCACGGCCCCACAACCTAGCTGCCAGATCACAGCAACACATCACACTGACGTGTTCTAAATCACGACCAGGGAATAAGCGTAAAAGATTCTTTCACAAGAGAATGGGCGGCAAAGACAGAAAAAAAAGGCATGCACAAAACAAAGAAAGATGAAAAACAAATAAGAAGGCAGGGTCATGGAGGTCACAGGTACGAGGACATGGTGGGAAAAGACAAAAAAAACAACAAAAAACAAAATAAAGACAGGTGAAAAAGATAATTAGGCAGAGTCATAGAGAGTCACAGGTAAGCGGACGTCACAGACACAAAATTCCAGCTAGCAGTATACAGTTTGTACAGAAACAAGTCTTCACCATTCCCATGGCGACCAGACAGGTGGTTCCTTTGGTATGTCCAAAGATGTAATGGAGAAGAAAAAGAGACTCACATCCTCCTTTCCAACATTTAAACATCGACCAACGTTTGTTTGTGTGTATCCATTTATTTCTGGACTCTAACACAAGCGTTCCAAATAACATACCAATACAGTAATGTCATAATATCAGCAATTTCACCTTATATACAAACAAAATCTTTATGTTACTTTCCCACATACACTTGTAACAACACTCATCTATACCGATGCATCTACATGGATTTTTTTTTGGCTCCTAAAACTATATATTTATAGCAAAGTAACCATGACTCGACTGGTACGACCATTCCTGCCTTGTGCATTGTATTAGTCCATATAATGGATGAGAGAGAGAGAGAGAGCGAAGAGAGAGAGAGAGAGAGAGAGAGAGAGAGAGAGAGAGAAGTCGCAGGATTCAATCCTCGAGACACTGTGAAAGCAAGAGGAGAGTTATCTCTCTTTGCATATTCCCTAGGAGTGCTGCTCTTTCCTGGCAGCTGTGCCGGTTCCCCCATCTAGTGTGCACACAGACAATTTTTATTAATCGTCTCCCGCTTGATTCTGCTCTATCTATTGCATTTCTTCAACATCACACCGTATGTCAGGGTACCGAGGGTCATGGTCAGGCAACCCACCAGAGGAGACACTGCACTGTGCCGAGTCAATTCGGTGGTTTACGTGATACATCTTCTGCTTCTACATTAGCAGAAAACAGACTTTAGCAGAAAACCACAGTCTGACGCCTTACAATAGTGCCACTCTCACACCAAGCCAACCAGTGACACAGTGATTCTAAGCACCAGCATCGTTTTCTTTTAATGTTTGTTTTTGATCAACCGACTCAATTTCACGCCCACACTTTTACATACGTCACAAAGTGGGTGACTCTAAGGAACCAAGCTCTTCATTTTCACATGTTTTGATTTGATAAGTCCATATAAAAATCCACATCTCTTGCAGTTACACCCTAAAACTTACATTTCGCACAAGAATCTACAAATGTGCCTGGCTTTGTACCAGTGTGTCATGGTCACAATAATTCGTTTTCAGAACTACCGATCTGGACAGAATTTACTCCTAAATCTAGTCCGCATGTGAAGGTAGATCAACACGATAAAGTGACTCACATGAGTTTCACATCTGCCTGCATTCACCCTTTCGTTGCCATCTTCACTGTTTTCCTGTCAATCTCAACATTTTTCTTTCAATAATTGAAGTCATGCTTGTGGTGAAATCTCCCCGGCCTACCCTCTCCTAATGAAAATAATAACAATAACGACAAAACAAAAACGGGTTACAAACATTGAAGGGCTAATCTGATTATTTCTAAGTAACAGGGAGTGATCTCTCTCTCTCTCTCACACACACACACACGTGTGTGTGTGTGTGTGTGGGTGTGTGTGTGCGCGCATCTGTGTGTGTGTGTGTGTTGTGTGGTGTGTCCTTTTTCTCTTTTTTTTTCAACCCTCATTCTTCCATTTCATAGTTTACACCTCTCCGTTTACTTTTTGATTTATACACCTTCATTGATGTTTCATATAAGCACTTCATTCCCCAACTTTAATGAACCCAAGAGAACATAACTCTCATCAAACATCCTACTCTTAGCAAAGAAGTCTTCAACTCAGCCATGTCACTTCTTTCTCTCTCTCTCTCCTTTTTTTTTCTTCTTTTTTTTCTTCTTCCAGTCTGTCCGAATTGTTGTCTTGCCTGAAGAAGCCCCAGAGATTGAAATGCATTGCTTCTGTGTAGCAATTTGTTTGTTCTCGATTAGTTTCATGACCTTACTAACTCAACTTGTTCACTTGTCTTCACTTGAATGGTTGTCACTGGCTGTGGTGAACAAAGTCACAAAACAAGACAGCATCATGGATGAGAAGAACTGACAGTATTGTTGATGAGAAAGATTGACTATAGAGTTGACAAGAAAGAGCTGACTACATTGTTGATGAAAAAGCTTGTCTGTATTTTTGATGAGAAAGATCCGATGGTTTCGTTGATGTAAAAAGATCACCCTGTAGTTGATGGGAAAAGTATTACTGTATTATGGATAAGAGAGATCTGATTATATGGCTGATGAGAAAAATCTGACTTATCATTGATAAGAAAAATCTGACTGTATCACTGATGAGAAAAATCTCACTGTATTGTTGATGGAATAGGTCTCCCTACAGTTGATGAGAAAAATCTCACTGTATCACATCTGATTGTATGGCTGGGGAGAACATTCTGACTTATCATTGATGAGAAACTTTATCATTAATGAGAAAGATGTGACTGCATCATGAACGAGAAAGATCTGACAGTATTGAGTGACGAGAAAGATATGATTTTATCATTGATGAGAAAGCCTGACCGTATCACCGATGAGAAAGATGTGACTGCATCATTAATGAGAAAGATGTGACTGTATCATTAATGAGAAAGATGTGACTGTAATCATTGATGAGAAAGATGTGACTGTAATCATTGATGAGAAAGCTCAACCTGTATCGCTGATGGAATGGTTTGATCCCTACCTCTTCATACACTGCAGAAGTCAGCCCTGCTTGATCCAGTACTCTCCATACACTGCAGAAGTCAGCCCTGCTTGATCCAATACTCTCCGTACACTGCAGAAGTCAGCCCTGCTTGATCCAATACTCTCCGTACACTGCAGAAGTCAGCCCTGCTTGATCCCTACCTTTCTATACACTGCAGAAGTCAGCCCTGCTTGATCCAATACTCTCCATACACTGCAGAAGTCAGCCCTGCTTGATCCAGTACTCTCCGTACACTGCAGAAGTCAGCCCTGCTTGATCCAGTACTCTCCGTATACTGCAGAAGTCAGCCCTGTTTGATCCAATACTCTCCGTACACTGCAGAAGTCAGCCCTGCTTGATCCAATACTCTCCGTACACTGCAGAAGTCAGCCCTGCTTGATCCAATACTCTCCATACACTGCAGAAGTCAGCTCTGCTTGATCCCTACCTTTCCATACACTGCAGAAGTCAGCCCTGCTTGATCCCTACCTCTCCATACACTCCAGAAGTCAGCCCTGCTTGATCCCTACCTTTCCATACACTGCAGAAGTCAGCCCTGCTTGATCCAATACTCTCCATACACTGCAGAAGTCAGCCCTGCTTGATCCAGTACTCTCAGTACACTGCAGAAGTCAGCCCTGCTTGGTCCAGTACTCTGAGTACACTGCAGAAGTCAGCCCTGCTTGATCCCTACCACTCCATACACTGCAGAAGTCAGCCCTGCTTGATCCAATACTCTCCATACACTGCAGAAGTCAGCCCTGCTTGATCCAGTACTCTCCATACACTGCAGAAGTCAGCCCTGCTTGATCCAATACTCTCCATACACTGCAGAAGTCAGCCCTGCTTGATCCAATACTCTCCATACACTGCAGACGTCAGCCCTGCTTGATCCCTACCTCTCCATACACTGCAGAAGTCAGCCCTGCTTGATCCAATACTCTCCATACACTGCAGACGTCAGCCCTGCTTGATCCCTACCTCTCCATACACTGCAGAAGTCAGCCCTGCTTGATCCAATACTCTCCATACACTGCAGAAGTCAGCCCTGCTTGATCCAATACTCTCAGTGCACTGCCTGGCTGGACAGCAAGGTGCCCTGACAGGAGAAGATGAACCAGCTCTATCCAAGAAAGGGCATGTGACACTGAAGACACTGAGATGTGCCTTGTGGCACACCCACAGGAGACCTCGGTTCATGCCTAACTGAGGGAGAACGATTCTCACCGTTAGTTGCAAAGTGAGGCGGAAATCTAAACAAATAAAAAAAAAACTGTTTATAATGACTCCGCTGAACAGTGTGGTCAAACAAATCACAAGACAAAACACGACGCGTTTCGACCTCTTAGGTCTTCTTCAGGCGAGATATGCAACAGTCGGAACAACAGAAATAAAGAATGAGCAATCACTTCCCTTTGTTGACTTCAGGGCAAGATGGATGTTGAATGAAAACAATGCCTCCTTCCCGATGGCCTCATTTTCTTTCAACGCCCATCTTGCGTCAGATTTGACAAAGATAAGTGATTGTTCGATCCTCATTTTCGTGAGTGTTGTTTGTCTTGCGTGAAGAAGACCTAAGAGGTCAAAACGCCTTGTGTTTGTCTTGTGATTGATTTGTCCACGTTGTTCGGTGAAGTCATTATAAATAAATTAAAAAATTTGGTTTTCACATTTAGTTTTGGTTTTGTCTTTCCGGTGAACCCCATCTATGTATGGAACTCTACTCTATGTACCTAGCTGAGAAAAAAAAAAGGCCAACATGATTATCATGATTATAACACAATCTGGTTATATCAAATTTGATGGAAAATGACAAAAAAATCAGTCTTCATGGCAGCCAATCAAGTAACACAAAGAATGCATCTGGCTAGAAACAAACGCTTGTCTGCACACCATCTTTCCATACAACTGACTTTGATACAAATCAGAATCCACTGTGTTACGGATACCCCCTCATTTTCACAGGAAACACAAATCTCAGGGGGCTTCAAAATTGCCAGAATCGACCCTGTTTCGCAGCCTTTTCATTCTCTTACACCGTTCATTCATACATTTTGTTGGTATACGCTTACGTTGTATTTGTATCATGCCCCCTCTTCCCTCCTTCCCCAAATGAATCTGTATGCATTTAAAACTTCATTCAGATCAAACCCTGATCAATGTACAGGATGATGGTGGCGATGATGATGATGATAATGATGATGATGATAATGATGATGATGATAATGATGATGATGATGATAATGATGATTCCCCCTTAGTCTCCAGCATTTTCATGAGACTAGCACTGAGTGAAGAACTTGGGATGCTGTGAACGGATTTAATTCAACAGTCTGCGCACTTCACCCAAAAACTCATCGACAGTTGCAGCGTCTCTTATTAAACATTGTAAAACTTTCACAAGTTCACCATCTACATCCCCGCCAGGCATGCTCTACAACAAACATCCAAATCTCCATCGCTCAAAAAAAAGCTATCCACACTCACTCGCTCTTTATTGCTTGGAATTAGCTGCATTTCATCATAAAAACAAAACCAGGCACCAACAAACATGTACATCTGTGTGTCTTATGGACAGTCCGTGTATTGTGTTGTATGGTGATGTATGGCTCAACATTCTTGTCAAAGTTAGTCTCCGTGTGAAATTCTGTGCTCTCTATGTGTGGACAGTGCATCACATTTCCAACGTCCGCACTGTTTTGTTTCTGTGTGAAATTTTGTTTTCTTTGCATGGGAGTGGTGCACTACCGCACAACAATAACACCACTCATTCTGCCTGAGTGTGAAATCCTGTTTTCTCTAAAAGGAAGGAGTGCATCAACACATAATGGCACTAGCATTCATTCTGTCTCTGTGTGAAATTCTGTCTTCTCTACGTAGGGGCAGTACATCAGCGTACAACAGATTCACCACTTGTTTTGTCTCTGTGTGAAATTCTGTCTTCTCTACATGGGGGGAATGCATTGGCACTTCACAAAACCACCACTTGATTTGTCTCTGTGTGAAATTCTGTCTTTTTTAGGGAGGGGGGGGGGGGGGGGGGGGGGGGGGGGGGGGGGGGGGGGGGGGGTGTGCATCATCACAATACAGCACCACCACAAATTTTGTCTATGTGTAAAATTCTGTCTTCCCTACACAACAGAGTGTACTGTTACATTCAGCAGACCGTATCTGTGTTTTTCCTTCACCCATCAAAATGGATTGTGTGTGTGTGTGTGTGTGTGTGTGTGTGTGTGTGTGTCCATGAAAGTGAATGAGTGTGTGTGCATGTGTGTGTGTCTGTGTGTGTGTGTGTGTGTGTGTGTGCATGCATGTGTGTACGCACTTGTGTGTTTTTAATGACAGAGAGAGAGAGAGAAAGAGAGAGAGAGAGAGTGTGTGTGTGTGTGTGTGTGTGTGTGTGTGTGTGTGTGTGTGTGTATGTGTGTGTGTGTGTGTGCGCACACGCTTGTGTGTTTTTTATATGTGTGCGTGTGAGAGAGCATGTATGTTCTCTGCGTGCGCATGTCAGGTTTGTATATATGTGAGTAGGCATGTAAACATATGCCTGTGAGTATCCATGAATACCTCTTTGTGTGTGTGCTTGTGTATAGATGGGTATATCCCTGCATGTGTTTTTTTTTCTTCTTTTTTTTTTCTTCTGGCAAATCAGACAGCCTCATTCATCATCGGTCACCATTCACATTACTTCCATTCCACTCTCAACCACCAGCGCTGATCATCAAGACTTCTTCAGCTTGGCCGATTTCTTGGTGCGGGTCGTCTTCAACACGTTGTAGTTGACGTAGGAGCAGTACTGCCAGGACACGAAGGGAATGTAAAACGCTCGCATCAGCCGATGGGATCTGCCAGGAAGAGACAGAAACAGACATCAGCTGTGGAGAGAGTTCACAGGTCAGAGTGCATGGGATCTGCCAGGAAGAGACAGAAACAGACATCAGCTGTGGAGAGAGTTCACAGGTCAGAATGCACGCCAGTTCTGACCAGGGTGGCGTGTTCTGAAGCAGCCTGTGTATGGCTGAAACAGTGCTGGCATTCACTGCTTGTGGGCTGACTTGGTCACATGACCTGATGCCCTGGTCAGGATCTGTGTCGCTATGGCTTTAAAGCATGGAACGTCCAGTGTGTGTGTGTGTGTGTGTGTGTGTGTGTGTGTGTGCGCCTCTGTGTGTGTGTGTGTGTGTGTGTGTGTGTGTGTGTGTGTGTGTGTGTGCGTGTGCGCAAATCTGGTACACACACCTTGCTATGATTCTGTGACCTCTCAACCCTTATCCATGCCCTTGCTTCTCCCTTCCCCATACACACTCATGGACATGTACACACAAGTGAAACTGATGTCAGAATTTCGTTATGCTGTACGCACATATACACACAGAGGTTGAACTTCTTAGGTTACACACACACTCGCACATGTACACACACACACAAACAACACCCATTAACCCATGCAGACACAAACAGACAGATATGCACACACACACTCACGCACACACACACAAAAATTAGCACACACACACATGCACACGCACATACACACACACACATGAAATACCCATCAACCCACGCAGACACAGACAGACAGTCACACACACAGAGCATCGTCAGCTTCCACAGCAGCTTACAGTTGCAACCAGCCATGAACCACTGCCCTCAAAGACATCACACCTGACGTCAGTTCTCCTCACCTGCCTGCGTCCACAAACAAAGCACTGGCAACCACCATCCAATCATCTGACTCCGAATACCGAGGTTCATGCTCACTCTCTGTAGGTAAATCCAGGTCGACCAAGTAATGACATCGACTGATGTCAACCTGAAAAATTGAAAAAAAAAAAGAAAAAAAAAAAAGAAACATATTGATGGCTTAGAGCTAAAACAGTATATTTTCAGATGTGTGGGCTCTTTTGTTTTTAACGTAAATGTGTGGTTTAAAAGAACACTCCCGTGAGTAAAGGTTTTGTGTTCATATCTTTATGTAATGAAAATGTTATGAGTGATGTTCAGTTTTTAAGACTACTGAGGTTCTTTTTGTGTCAAAACACGATATTTATACATGTACTGCTTAATTTTCTTGCCCAAAACACTGTGAACAACAGATGTGTCGTCTTGCCTCAAAACTGTTTTCAGTTTTCAGAAATATTTGCCAGAGTAGAAATGAAACAATTACAAAAATCATGTTTTGGTGCAAATTGTTCAATTAAAATATGTTAAAGCAATTTCTGTTTAAGAAAAAAAGCACAAAAAGGTGATACATGCTTTTCGTAGAATAAAAACAGGTCGAAGCTGCAAATTTTTTGCCAAAATGAGTTATTTTTTACAATAAATAACCTGTTTCATCCTGAAGAAACCCATTCCTTTTTTTTTGCCTGGCACATCAAACATGTGCAAGACGTAATGATCTAATGGTCTTGTTGGGACGACGCACAATGCCGGTAATCATGGAACAAATGATCTAATGGTCTTGTTGGGACGCACAGTGCCGGTAATCATGGAACAAACGATCTAATGGTCTTGTTGGGACGCACAGTGCCGGTAATCATGGAACAAACGATCTAATGGTCTTGTTGGGACGCACAGTGCCGGTAATCATGGAACAAATGATCTAATGGTCTTGTTGGGACGCACAGTGCCGGTAATCATGGAACAAATGATCTAATGGTCTTGTTGGGACGCACAGTGCCGCTAATCATGGAACAAATGATCTAATGGTCTTGTTGGGACGCACAGTGCCGGTAATCATGGAACTAATGATCTAATGGTCTTGTTGGGACGCACAGTGCCGGTAATCATGGAACAAATGATCTAATGGTCTTGTTGGGACGCACAGTGCCGGTAATCATGGAACAAATGATCTAATGGTCTTGTTGGGACGCACAGTGCCGCTAATCATGGAACAAATGATCTAATGGTCTTGTTGGGACGCACAGTGCCGGTAATCATGGAACAAATGTGACGCGCTCCCACGAAGGGTACACTAAGTCGCTGAGAGCGATTTGGCCTACGGGCTTGAAAAGGTGGTTTGATCTATTTTTATGGATTTTGGGTTTTTCGCATTTTTGGCAACTTTAAACCCTTAAAATTCATATTGTGAAGTCTTATAGCTCAATTCGACCTATAAAGTTACCCCTGTTGCTAAGGGTTTTTCATCAAGATTGCTCTGTCAACTTTAACAGGCATTTTCTCAAAATGGCCGCCTTGCTACTAGCTGGATATAAACTACTATAACTTTGGTTTTAATAAACCTAAAACAAAACCAAGCATATCATTGTGAAGCTTAATTTCTCTAGTTTCTGACTGTGCCAAAATCTCAAAATCTTCAAAATGACACTTAATGTACCTTTTGTGGGAGCGCATCACAATTTAATGATCTAATGGTCTTGTTGGGACGCACAGTGCCGGTAATCATGGAACAAATGATCTAATGGTCTTGTTGGGACGCACAGTGCCGGTAATCATGGAACAAATGATCTAATGGTCTTGTTGGGACGCACAGTGCCGGTAATCATGGAACAAATGATCTAATGGTCTTGTTGGGACGCACAGTGCCGGTAATCATGGAACAAATGATCTAATGGTCTTGATGGGACGCACAGTGCCGGTAATCATGGAACTAATGATCTAATGGTCTTGTTGGGACGCACAGTGCCGGTAATCATGGAACAAATGATCTAATGGTCTTGTTGGGACGACGCACAGTGCCGGTAATCATGGAACAATTTGTTCTGGTGGAAAGCATGCAATGGGAACAAACAAAACAAACATTTCTGAGGGTTGTGGGCTGGATGTCAGAATGTGTGTGTGTGTGTGTGTGTGTTTGTGTGTGTGTGTGTGTGTGTGTGTGTGTGTGTGTGTGTGTGTGTGTGTGTGTGTGTGTGTGTGTGTGTGTGTGTGTATGTGCGCGTGTGCATGCATGTATGTGTGCTAGTTTGTGTGTGTGTGTGTGTGTGTGTGTGTGTGTGTGTGTGTGTGTGTGTGTGTGAGTAAGTATGTGTGTGTGTGTGTGTGTGTGTGTGTGTGTGTGTGTGTGTGTGTGTGTGCGCGCGCGCGTGTGCATGCATGTATGTGTGCTAGTTTGTGTGTGTGTGTGTGTGTGTGTGTGTGTGTGTGTGTGTGTGTGTGTGTGGCAAGTATGTGTGTGTGTGTGTGTGTGTGTGTGTGTGTGTGTGTGTGTTTGCGGGTGTCAGTGTATGTGTGTGTGTGTGTCTGTGTGTTTGCGTGTGTCAGTGTATGTGTGTATGTGTGTGCCTGCGTACGTGTGTGTGTGTGCATGTGTGTATATGTATGTACGTGTCTGTCTGTGTGTCTGTCTGTGTGTCTCTGTGTACTTCGTGTTGACATATGCTTATCCATTGTCACAAAAATAATAAGGCCATCTACAAAGGCAGGACAACGAAGAACACGATGATGCAACAGAACAAACGTCAGGTTACTCATATTGACCTGATACCTATCGCTCCCTTCAAACAACAGGCACTGAGCCTGCCACAGGGAGGCCCAGGTGTAGCTGTGCACAGGGAGTGAGGTGAGCAGCGTGAAGGTGTGGTCACAGAGGGCCATGGAAAATGAGACGCCATGATAACTCACCAAACATGACCAGCAAAACACAGCCAACATAGAGGAACATAACATGTAGTGGTCACAGAGGGCCATGGAAAATGAGACGCCATGATAACTCTCCAAACATGACCAGCAAAACACGGCCAACATAGAGGAAGATAACATGTTGACGGAAACAATTAGCAATCGCCTCAGAACTGGCCTCCTCGTCTCTACTTTTATTTCTTTTTTTCTTCTTCTTTTTTTCTTTTTAACCCCAGTCCACCAACTCACATATCGTGTAGGCTCTTCCGATTCATGTCGTTCATGTGTGACGGGATGACACGCGTCCCATGCTCTCCACCTTCGTAAGGTTTAGGAAGTAGACCGCGGAACTCAGACTTGATGAACTGTAAATGCCACCTGCAGGGCAGACATGTTTAACAAAAACTTTTTAACCCTTTCACTCCTGATAGCACATGTAGAGGTCAGGGGTCATGGGGAACGACAACAAAATCTGGAACACAGTCTGGAATAACCTTGTGGTTTGTACAGAGATTGGAATGCAGTATTTATCGCACCCAAAATAAAAATGTAACAGCATCGTATGAGAAACGGTCAACAGAGAAGCTGCTAAACAACATGACAAATAAGTCAAAGCGATAATTCACCGGAAATCAACCTGTCATTTGACCTGCTGGGAACTAAAAGTGACTGTTCATTCCACCCATATTAAGCTGTGACGAAACATTGAATTTGGAAGAGTGTGTATATGTGTGACTCTGCGCATGGTCTTTGTACATCGGCAGTTAAGTGGACAATTTCAGCGTGATACTTGCAGATCTGTCTAATCCATTTAGAGTGCTATTGGTGTACTTTTCAACAAAAAGGAGCACATTTTCTACAAAGAGCATTACAAAATTTCAAATTTCTGGGAAAGCAGGGGGTACGGGAGAGGGGGGGGAGGGGGGGTGCATTTATTTCATTTTCACTTGCAATCACGCTTCAGAGGTCAAGTAGAAACTATCTGGTCTTGAATTAACTGTGGCAAAAATAGGTTCTTTCTGATAATGAATTAGTTTCAAACCGGATTCGTCATAATAATTTGACACAAACTCCTGGTCTCTCACATAATTTCTTTTCTTTGTTACTTTCAGGGCACGTCATCAAAGAAATAAGACTCAGTGTGACGAGATTTTGCAGACTGAAGTTAGCACGAGTTGTTGCTCTCTGGTCAACGCCCCCTCCAAAATCACACTCTGCAGGTACAACTACCACCAAAGAATTCCATCTCTACATTCTTTTTGGATGCATTTCTTTTGCAGTTCATCATATTCATCATATTTTCCCCAAACATGTGTACTACATGCAGTGAAATTATACAGGCAAACACACAGATCTGCACTTCAAAAGAAACAGACGGGCAGGTGAACAAGATCTCACCTGTCCGAAGGCAAGAAGAAGTTGCTGGGGAAACGGTACCACTCCTTGCCGACGCAGACGTTGACGTTCTTGTCCTGGGCTAAAGTATGGATGCGGGGGTCGTTGGCCACTCTCTGTAACTCCACATAGGCGTCCATCGAAGCATGGTACCCTGGGAACCAGAGATCAACATTCCTCTTCTCAATAACAGCTGTTGCTCTCCATGTTTTAATTTTTTTTTGTCAATTAGTTCCAAACATTAAAACAATGACAATGGTTGTCTATCATCCGTATGTATCCAAATGTGCTTGTGAGTGTGTTTGGAAACAGACGCACAGACAATGTTGGCCAGGTAACCAAGGCTTGTGAGTGTGTTTGGAAACAGACGCACAGACCATGTTGGTCAGGTAACCAAGGCTTGTGAGTGTGTTTGGAAACAGACGCACAGACCATGTTGGCCAGGTAACCAAGGCTTGTGAGTGTGTTTGGAAACAGACGCACAGACCACGTTGGCCAGGTAACCAAGGCTTGTGAGTGTGTCTGGAAACAGACGCACAGACCATGTTGGCCAGGTAACCAAGGCTTGTGAGTGTGTCTGGAAACAGACGCACAGACCACGTTGGCCAGGTAACCAAGGCTTGTGAGTGTGTCTGGAAACAGACGCACAGACCACGTTGGCCAGGTAACCAAGGCTTGTGAGTGTGTCTGGAAACAGACGCACAGACCATGTTGGCCAGGTAACCAAGGCTTGTGAGTGTGTCTGGAAACAGACGCACAGACCATGTTGGCCAGGTAACCAAGGCTTGTGAGTGTGTCTGGAAACAGACGCACAGACCATGTTGGCCAGGTAACCAAGGCTTGTGAGTGTGTTTGGAAACAGACGCACAGACCATGTTGGCCAGGTAACCAAGGCTTGTGAGTGTGTTTGGAAACAGACGCACAGACCATGTTGGCCAGGTAACCAAGGCTTGTGAGTGTGTTTGGAAACAGATGCACAGACCACGTTGGCCAGGTAACCAAGGCTTGTGAGTGTGTTTGGAAACAGACGCACAGACCACGTTGGCCAGGTAACCAAGGCTTGTGAGTGTGTCTGGAAACAGACGCACAGACCATGTTGGCCAGGTAACCAAGGCTTGTGAGTGTGTTTGGAAACAGACGCACAGACCATGTTGGCCAGGTAACCAAGGCTTGTGAGTGTGTTTGGAAACAGACGCACAGACCATGTTGGCCAGGTAACCAAGGCTTGTGAGTGTGTCTGGAAACAGACGCACAGACCATGTTGGCCAGGTAACCAAGGCTTGTGAGTGTGTTTGGAAACAGACGCACAGACCATGTTGGCCAGGTAACCAAGGCTTGTGAGTGTGTTTGGAAACAGACGCACAGACAGACCTGACTACATCAGCAAACCATTTCCAGTAGCACAGACTTCTGTTTCCAGTAGCAAGACCCTCTAACCAGTAGCCACTACCTCGGCCAGGTTTCAAACAAAGTACGATCCAATAGCTTTGTTCTGTTTCACAATTGTTGGATTTGTGTTTGTTCGTCTCTACGTGGTTGAAGACATCATTCCTGCCCCCGTGTTTCACCGAGATCTGAACTTTGCACAAATTACAGTAGGTATAGTGTGGATCGCCATTATGACTTTTCACTATGCATGGCCATTCTTCCGTGTCTTCTTCTTCTTCTTCCTAAAATACTGGTTCACTCAAAAACGAGTAGGTCACCAGCGCGCATGTTAAAAAGTAAAATAAAATAACATAAAACAGTGCGACTCAGACTGTTGGCCCCTGGAGCAAATTTAGCAACAAGGGGTCGCAACTTTGCCTAAACGTCTGCTCTGCCGCACGAACTCTTTTACGTTTACATTTGCTCGGCCCGCTTTCACTTCCCTCGAGACACCGTCTTTCACCAGGTCGTGGAGGTGTTGAAATCTTCTCACAATCGCTTTCGCTCGCTGGTGCCACCATTATCGATTCGAAGAGACTGAATGACTTGCACGCATGCGCGATAGGAACAGGAAAACCGAGTCCGCTCAACACTCGCGTCTAACGGAACTGCTCTAGTCACTAAGCGCAAAATCTACTAAAACGCCATGATCGACTTTAACTTTGAAAAAAACGTAGCAAAATTATCGCTCGTCGTAGCTCCGTAGCAGACCCTCAAATACGTAGTTGCTACGGCCAAATCGTAGCAGTAGTCAGGTCTGCACAGACCATGTTGGCCAGGTAACCAAGGCTTGTGAGTGTGTTTGGAAACAGACGCACAGACCATGTTGGCCAGGTAACCAAGGCTTGTGAGTGTGTCTGGAAACAGACGCACAGACCATGTTGGCCAGGTAACCAAGGCTTGTGAGTGTGTCTGGAAACAGACGCACAGACCATGTTGGCCAGGTAACCAAGGCTTGTGAGTGTGTTTGGAAACAGACGCACAGACCATGTTGGCCAGGTAACCAAGGCTTGTGAGTGTGTTTGGAAACAGACGCACAGACCATGTTGGCCAGGTAACCAAGGCTTGTGAGTGTGTCTGGAAACAGACGCACAGACCATGTTGGCCAGGTAACCAAGGCTTGTGAGTGTGTTTGGAAACAGACGCACAGACCATGTTGGCCAGGTAACCAAGGCTTGTGAGTGTGTCTGGAAACAGACGCACAGACCATGTTGGCCAGGTAACCAAGGCTTGTGAGTGTGTTGGAAACAGACGCACAGACCATGTTGGCCAGGTAACCAAGGCTTGTGAGTGTGTTGGAAACAGACGCACAGACCACGTTGGCCAGGTAACCAAGGCTTGTGAGTGTGTTGGAAACAGACGCACAGACCATGTTGGTCCAGGTAACCAAGGCTTGTGAGTGTGTTTGGAAACAGACGCACAGACCACGTTGGCCAGGTAACCAAGGCTTGTGAGTGTGTTTGGAAACAGACGCACAGACCACGTTGGCCAGGTAACCAAGGCTTGTGAGTGTGTCTGGAAACAGACGCACAGACCACGTTGGCCAGGTAACCAAGGCTTGTGAGTGTGTCTGGAAACAGACGCACAGACCACGTTGGCCAGGTAACCAAGGCTTGTGAGTGTGTCTGGAAACAGACGCACAGACCAGTTGGCCAGGTAACCAAGGCTTGTGAGTGTGTCTGGAAACAGACGACAGGCCACGTTGCCAGTAACCAAGGCTTGTGATGTTCTGAAACACGCACGACGTTCAACACTAGGTCAAACCGAATTGCCAAGGCTTGTGAGTGTGTCTGGAAACAGACGCACAGACCACGTTGGCCAGGTAACCAAGGCTTGTGAGTGTGTCTGGAAACAGACGCACAGACCATGTTGGCCAGGTAACCAAGGCCAACAGCAACGTTGGGTTAAAGCGAACGTCAAACGTATGCCAAGTCTTATCCAAGAGACCCTTGTCTCCAATCCTTTCTTTCTCGCTATTCATTTCCGTATTCATCCACCTGTAAACCCACTACGCTGTGGTCCCATGACGTGGTGTTTGTGGTGTTGCCTACATGGGCTAGTATGAATGCAGCGACACCTCCTGCATGAAGCTGATACTGAACCTGAAACTCCATATGTGTGCATTCCTTG
This sequence comes from Conus ventricosus, assembly GCA_018398815.1. Lineage (NCBI taxonomy): Eukaryota > Metazoa > Mollusca > Gastropoda > Neogastropoda > Conidae > Conus > Conus ventricosus. The sequence goes on along the minus strand of JAFLJL010014994.1, from coordinate 57,748 downwards.
TTCCTAACAATATCTGTTCTTTCTTTTCTTTTAACTGGCTCTGAGAATTGAAAAAAAAAAATTATGATGGTGGTAAAAGTGTACTGAAATACGTGCATGTTGACATTTGTAAACCACAGTTTATCGCTAAGACCCCTCCTCCCTCTGTCTGTCACCCACACGCCCCCATCTCTCCCACAAATCCATGCCCACCCACACGCCCCCATCTCTCCCACAAATCCATGCCACACCCACACGCCCCCATCTCTCCCACAAATCCATGCCCACCCACACGCCCCATCTCTCCCACAAATCCATGCCCACCCACACGCCCCCATCTCTCCCACAAATCCATGCCCACCCACACGCCCCCATCTCTCCCACAAATCCATGCCCACCCACACGCCCCCATCTCTCCCACAAATCCATGCCCACCCACACGCCCCCATCTCTCCCACAAATCCATGCCCACCCACACGCCCCCATCTCTCCCACAAATCCATGCCCACCCACACGCCCCCATCTCTCCCACAAATCCATGCCCACCCACACGCCCCCATCTCTCCCACAAATCCATGCCCACCCACACGCCCCCATCTCTCCCACAAATCCATGCCCACCCACACGCCCCCATCTCTCCCACAAATCCATGCCCACCCACACGCCCCATCTCTCCCACAAATCCATGCCCACCCACACGCCCCATCTCTCCCACAAATCCATGCCCACCCACAATCATCTCTCTCTCAAAAAACAAACAAACAAACAAAACCGAACTGAACATACCTTGGTAGAGAGCGACAGAGCGCGAGAGGCAAAGCAAGGAAAACAAGATGGCGGTGAAGACGGAGACGATGTTGCTGCCGTCGGTGTAAGCGACTCCCGCTCTTGTCTGGCAGAAGGTAACTCCACGCCCTCTGTGACAGACACACTGCTGGCCATCAGAGGTTACACACAGCTGATGGGTCACAGCTGATGGGTCACAGCTGATGGGGTGACAGTTGATGGGGTCATAGCTGATGGGGTCACAGCTGATGGGGTCACAGCTGATGGGGTGACAGCTGATGGGGTCATAGCTGATGGGGTCACAGCTGATGGGGTCACAGCTGATGGGGTCACAGATGATGGGGTCATAGCTGATGGGGTCACAGATGATGGGGTCACAGCTGATGGGGTCACAGATGATGGGGTCACAGCTGATGGGTCACAGATGATGGGGTCACAGATGATGGGGTCACAGCTGATGGGGTCACAGCTGATAAGGAGGTGTGTCTGATGACAGCACTCTTTTACTCATACTGTGTGGCATACACCCACACATACCCTTTCTATCTTGTTCACAAATATATGCTTACTCACACACACACATACATACAAAAACACACACACACACACACACAAACACACACACTAACACACACACATATCTGCACTGACATATACAAATGATTTTTTAAAAATTTAACACATCAATCAATCTCAACAAATACTTCACTCAGAACACACACACACACACACACACACACACACACACACACACACACACACACTACTGCAAAATATGGCAGAAACAGCAACAGCCTGAGGACACACAGGGGCGCATCATGTATGGCAGTCACAGAGATCATGAATAAACATAACCATACTCATCCCTACACATTCACTCTCCCCTCCCTGTCCCTCACACCCCCTACCCCCTCTTCTACCCTACCAGATGTTACAGAGCCAAACTGGATGCAAACTCCAAGTACTGTTAATGGACGAAAAGGGAGTCGGTATGTCTGATTTCGTCTTCTTGCGTTCATATGTGAACTTTTTAATCACATGTTGCAACTATGCTTGCAATGGGCGCCCCACTGTTGCAGCACATTTGAGAGCAGTATTGCAGCACATGAAAACTGCACTTGCTATGATTTAAACTTGTCCGTCAACTTTAAGCTGGAAAAAGATGAATCTTCGAAATTACTCTGCATATATCATGGAATCAAAGCCGCTACGTTTTGTAGCTGTGAGAAAAGGAAAAAAAGACCAAACTTGAGTGTGTGAGGCACGTGAGCTGTGCCTGAAGTTCTCAGTGCACACAGAGGGGTGAAGAGGGTAGTGCTGAAAGAGTTAAGACAGGGGTGAAGGGGCAGTGCTGAAAGAGTTAAGACAGGGGTGAAGCAGGTAGTGCTGAAAGAGTTAAGACAGGGGTGAAGTGGGCAGTGCTGAAAGAGTTAAGACAGGGGTGAAGGGGGCAGTGCTGAAAGAGTTAAGACAGGGGTGAAGAGGGTAGTGCTGAAAGAGTTAAGACAGGGTGAAGCAGGCAGTGCTGAAAGAGTTAAGACAGGGGTGAAGAGGGTAGTGCTGAAAGAGTTAAGACAGGGTGAAGAGGGTAGTGCTGAAAGAGTTAAGACAGGGGTGAAGCAGGTAGTGCTGAAAGAGTTAAGACAGGGGTGAAGAGGGTAGTGCTGAAAGAGTTAAGACAGGGGTGAAGCAGGTAGTGCTGAAAGAGTTAAGACAGGGGTGAAGCAGGCAGTGCTGAAAGAGTTAAGACAGGGGTGAAGAGGGTAGTGCTGAAAGAGTTAAGACAGGGGTGAAGCAGGTAGTGCTGAAAGAGTTAAAACAGGGGTGAAGAGGGCAGTGCTGAAAGAGTTAAGACAGGGGTGAAGAGGGTAGTGCTGAAAGAGTTAAGACAGGGGTGAAGTGGATAGTGCTGAAAGAGTTAAGACAGGGTGAAGAGGGCAGTGCTGAAAGAGTTAAGACAGGGGTGAAGGGGCAGTGCTGAAAGAGTTAAGACAGGGGTGAAGGGGCCAGTGCTGAAAGAGTTAAGACAGGGGTGAAGCAGGCAGTGCTGAAAGAGTTAAGACAGGGTGAAGCAGGTAGGGCTGAAAGAGTTAAGACAGGGTGAAGCGGGTGGTGCTGAAAGAGTTAAGACAGGGTGAACAGGGCAGTGCTGAAAGAGTTAAGACAGGGGTGAAGCGGGTGGTGCTGAAAGAGTTAAGACAGGGGTGAAGCAGGCAGTGCTGAAAGAGTTAAGACAGGGGTGAAGAGGGTGGTGCTGAAAGAGTTAAGACAGGGGTGAAGAGGGCAGTGCTGAAAGAGTTAAGACAGAGGTAAAGAGGGTAGTGCTGAAAGAGTTAAGACAGGGTGAAGAGGGTAGTGCTGAAAGAGTTAAGACAGGGGTGAAGAGGGCAGTGCTGAAAGAGTTAAGACAGGGTGAAGGGGGCAGTGCTGAAAGAGTTAAGACAGGGGTGAAGGGGGCAGTGCTGAAAGAGTTAAGACAGGGGTGAAGAGGGTAGTGCTGAAAAAGTTAAGACAGGGGTGAAGAGGGTAGTGCTGAAAGAGTTAAGAAGGGGTGAAGAGGGCAGTGCTGAAAGAGTTAAGACAGGGGTGAAGGGGTAGTGCTGAAAGAGTTAAGACAGGGTGAAGGGGGCAGTGCTGAAAGAGTTAAGACAGTAATATCTTTTCATACTGCAACGCACTGACATGGCCCAATGCAAATACAAAATGGTGGTCTGCTGAATGAGCTTGGGATAGCTTACACATGTCGATCATCTCCATAAACAACTTAAAGAAAGAAATATTTTATAAATTAAAAGAAAAGAATGCACAAACGCGTAAGTTAGACAAGGCTTATCTGCGTGTGTGTGTGTGTGTGTGTGTGTGTGTGTGTGTGTGTGTGGTGTGTGGTGTGTACGCATCTACCTATCTATCTATTTCTATCTATCTATAATATATATGTATGCATATATAGTTTGAGTCTGACCATGGAGTAAAGGAATTAATGAAAACTCAGTCTTGTGAGATCAGGATGTTCTTGGGTTTAAACATTCCCGGGCCGGATCTTAAAAAAGATCCCGTCCACTCTCTTGTCCTTTCTCACATTTCATCTGGTCCTCGTCACATGACATGTGCAGTGCGCTGTGTGCTTTCCAATAAAGATCCATCAAAATGAAACCTCCCTTCTAATGAATCCTCCTCCCACTCATGACCATTTTTGTCCTTATACTGTGCTTTTCTCCAAACAGACTCCCGCCTCCTAATGAGTCCCCTCTTTCCTCCTTTGACTCTCCCCTCCCAAAATATTTTTGTCTTTTAAGTGCACTTTTCTCCCAACAAAGAACGCCTTGTTTTAAAGACTCCATTAATCATGGTTTCTGAGGTGTTTGTTTTGAGATGTATTAACGGGGCCTGGTGGGTGTGGAGAGTACAGTGCCCCCCCCCCCCAAGTAGTTAGCTGGGATATCTTACAACTGCCATTCATCCAAGTCAGTATTAACTCCCTTTCACCACAACATACGCCCAGCATGTTTCTTACCTGCACACTGTCTAAGAACACCGCTCCCCCAATGGCAAAAAACGGGTAGATTGGAAAGAGAAAACGCTCCTCCTGAAAAATGAAACGTCAACACTGTTTTCCTGTTCTTTATAGGATAAATGGCATCAGGTTAACGATGGAGGTTGAATGACTGAATCTTCTGTTTAACATGTTTTCACCATAATTAGTGATATTACTTGGGGAAAAGAAAAAAAAAACACACACACAGTTTACATGAAAAATATATGCATACACACAAACACGCCTTCCTATACATATACGAGTATACTACATTCCATTACAATATCAAATAATCGCATAATTTAAAACCAAGTTATAGTAGAAGGCCAATAGGACTATTCAATATATTTCATCCAATGCCATACACTTTAAGTGATTGATTGCATCATACAGAATTAGCAGATAATCTATTGTCTAAAATGCACTGCTCATCTTCTTCTTCTTCTCTTCTTCTGCGTACGCAGGCTGATACTCCTGAGGACACCCCCTGTATAGGGAGTGGAGTTTTGTGTGTATGACCGTTTTTTATTCTGCCATTAAGGCAGCCATACTCCAACTTCAGGGAAGGTGCATGCTATGTGTAACTTGTCATCCATACCAACGGCCAAACTGGCCTTCTCTTCCGAAAGTTGGTGATGGGATTTTACATGTGTGCAAGATGTTACACACACGGAACCTCAGTTTATAGTCTTATTCGAAGGACTGTATGGGAAATGGAGTCAGAATCAATGTTAACTGCTCATCAAAATATAACATATTCAGAATCTGGCAATTAAAAAGGACATGTGGAATGGAAATAAAACCAACACACGCACACTGAACATTCTTAGAATATTTTGTTTTCCAAGCACCGAGCCTCATTCTATGTAACAAATGAATAAAATGTGCTAACATTTTGATAATGATCCTCTTTTGCAAACAAAAGTTGACATATAAAAGCATAAACCTCTGTATCTTAATGAACAGGAATTACAGCTGAACTGCATCTTTCATTTTCAAAACCACGAATCCGAACACTTCCAATTATCGTGAAACAATAAACGTGAATACTGCGGAATCAAACTTCTGTCTATTTCCTGGTCTTCTTCGTCTCCTCACCTTGTGTGGCTGTGTGAAGAAGATTGCCAGCCAGACGTACATCGGAATCAGAAGAAGCCATGAGGGGAATCCTGATTGGTGCAGAAACAACCAGTGACAGTGAAGCTTAGTCACAGCAAAATCTCTCATAAAGATTTCATTACTTACTTGTTGTTTGGTGGACTCACTAATAATTATTTTTAAAATTTATTTCAATTTCCGCCTGCAGTCACTAATGGCAGAGCTACCATTCTACAAAGTTGTAGCTGTAGCAAAAAAGGATAAAGCATAGTTTTTATGATAAGAACAGAACAGGCCACCATGTAGAATGAAAAAAAAAAAACCACAAAAAAACAGCAGATGACAGTAAAAAAAAACACGTTACAAATAGTGGAATCAACGAAAACCGAATGACAGAAAAAGAGACATTTCTAGTGCAGATTTTCCAAAAGGCAGTGACACCATACATAGGGAAAGAGACCCTGGTATCCCCACATTTCCTTGCATGAGAAAGAACTCAAGAGACATGTCAGCTACACAAACATTAGACACATGTCTGTTAAATCTACTCACACACTTGCACACACACACACGTTCTTTCCCTCCAATGGCAGACATTCAGAAAATCACTCAAAGCCATCAAGGCCTCACACCGAGGCTCAGGTAAGGCAAGGTAATGTTGCTTATAGCCCAGCCGACCGCAAAGGGCCATATCAGGACTGTCACCATGTTAAAGTTATCTAACAAGAAGTCATTCGGGGGGGGGGGGGGGGGGGATCATTCACAATGAGGGGGAAAAAAATCATTCACACAACCCTTTGAAATACACCTTCTTAAAACACACCTGAAACTTCATTAAAAATCTTTCTTTCGTAAAACCTTAGATCAGGTGAAATATGTGAATCTCTTTCAGAAATTCAAAGATCATGTCAGGTGGGACATCTCTGAACAAGGTTTTCATGGAGTCTGCTGTAAAGTGTTTAGTCTCACATCATGCAAGTCCCAACACTCGAAAAGTTTCACTGGGTGTGCGGTACATGACATGGAATGCACCATGGAGCTTCTTCACCTTTTAAAAGATAAGAATAGGTGTAAAAATGGGGAGTTTGTATTATACTCCCTGTTTGGCTAGTATACTTACCATGTCAGACAATAGCATTCACGGCAGTTAGTCTGCTCTGCCAGGCCGAAGTTTTTGTGTGGCTAATGCAGTGATAAGACAGTCACGTGGTGCCCAACCCACTTCCGCTGTAGGGAGAAGCCAGTGTAAGTCTCCCATACGTCATTCATCGAGGCCTGTGCGCAAGGTAACCCCAGAACCTTGGCGCTAGCGGGGAAGGTAGGGCGGGCATTAGAGTCTGACATGGTAAGTATACTAGCCAAACAGGGAGTATAATACAAACTCCCATTTTGGCGTCATATACTGTACCATGTCAGACAATAGCAGAATTCATAGTAAAAGGAGGAGGGCGAGTGCCCTAGTGGTTCCTGGGGTTACCCGATATGGATGCATTAGCCCTGGTCATGCGGATGTCCCTCAAATAAAATTTTATGAAGGGATTCTCCGAACGCCAGAAGGCTGCCTCCAGGAGGTGGCGCATGGGAACAGAGTGCTGGAATGCTGCCGAAGTGGCCAGCGCTCTGACCTCATGGGCCCGGGGGGAAGATACGGGGAGATCCTCGGATGCCTGGGAATAGGCAGTTCTGACCGTCTTGGAGAGCCACCTAGAGACAGTGCCAGCTGAGATGTCTTTCGTGTTACTGGGGTTGATGGAAATAAGAAGACGTCTTTGTGAAACGCGCCTGGGGCGCGAGCGTTCCCAGTAGTGTGTTAGACATCGAGAAGGGCAAAGGGCTATGTCCGAAGAGGTGTCGCCCCCTAGTGTATCCGCCAGCGGGCGGATGACGAGGTAAGGGGAGGGACTGCCGGGTTCCTGGTTCTTGGCTAGAAACTCGGGAAGG
>JAFLJL010014994.1:0-49409 GCA_018398815.1 Conus ventricosus | reverse complement strand
GTTCAGCTAGATTCCACTGACATGAACCTTTGAATTTAGATTTGATTCGAAAATTCACATATTTCACCTGATCAAAGGTTTTACGAAGAAGATTTTTAATGAAGTTTCAGGTGTGTTTTAAGAAGGTGTATTTCAAAGGGTTGTGTGAATGATTTTTTTCCCCCTCATTGTGAATGATCCCCCCCCCCCCCCCCCGAATGACTTCTGTTAGATAACTTTAACATGGTGACCAGTCCTGATATGGCCCTTTGCGGTCGGCTGGGCTATAAGCAACATTACCTTGCCTTACCTGAGCCTCGGTGTGAGGCCTTGATGGCTTTGAGTGATTTTCTGAATGTCTGCCATTGGAGGGAAAGAACGTGTGTGTGTGTGCAAGTGTGTGAGTAGATTTAACGACATGTGTCTAATGTTTGTGTAGCTGACATGTCTCTTGAGTTCTTTCTCATGCAAGGAAATGTGGGGATACCAGGGTCTCTTTCCCTATGTATGGTGTCACTGCCTTTTGGAAAATCTGCACTAGAAATGTCTTTTTTTTCTGTCATTCGGTTTCGTTGATTCCACTATTTGTAACGTGTTTTTTTTACTGTCATCTGCTGTTTTTTTTGTGGTTTTTTTTTTTTCATTCTACATGGTGGCCTGTTCTGTTCTTATCATAAAAACTATGCTTTATCCTTTTTTGCTACAGCTACAACTTTGTAGAATGGTAGCTCTGCCATTAGTGACTGCAGGCGGAAATTGAAATAAATTTTAAAAATAATTATTAGTGAGTCCACCAAACAAACAAGTAAGTAATGAAATCTTTATGAGAGATTTTGCTGTGACTAAGCTTCACTGTCACTGGTTGTTTCTGCACCAATCAGGATTCCCCTCATGGCTTCTTCTGATTCCGATGTACGTCTGGCTGGCAATCTTCTTCACACAGCCACACAAGGTGAGGAGACGAAGAAGACCAGGAAATAGACAGAAGTTTGATTCCGCAGTATTCACGTTTATTGTTTCACGATAATTGGAAGTGTTCGGATTCGTGGGTTTTGAAAATGAAAGATGCAGTTCAGCTGTAATTCCTGTTCATTAAGATACAGAGGTTTATGCTTTTATATGTCAACTTTTGTTTGCAAAAGAGGATCATTATCAAAATGTTAGCACATTTTATTCATTTGTTACATAGAATGAGGCTCGGTGCTTGGAAAACAAAATATTCTAAGAATGTTCAGTGTGCGGTGTTTGGTTTTATTTCCATTCCACATGTCCTTTTTAATTGCCAGATTCTGAATATGTTATATTTTGATGAGCAGTTAACATTGATTCTGACTCCATTCCCATACAGTCCTTCGAATAAGACTATAAACTGAGGTTCCGTGTGTGTAACATCTTGCACACATGTAAAATCCCATCACCAACTTTGGGAAGAGAAGGCCAGTTTGGCCGTTGGTATGGATGACAAGTTACACATAGCATGCACCTTCCCTGAAGTTGGAGTATGGCTGCTTAATGGCAGAATAAAAAACGGTCATACACACAAAACTCCACTCCCAAATACAGGGGGTGTCCTCAGGAGTATCAGCCTGCGTACGCAGAAGAAGAAGAAGAAGAAGAAGATGAGCAGTGCATTTTAGACAATAGATTATCTGCTAATTCTGTATGATGCAATAAATCACTTAAAGTGTATGGCATTGGATGAAATATATTGAATAGTCCTATTGGCCTTCTACTATAACTTGGTTTTAAATTATGCGATTATTTGATATTGTAATGGAATGTAGTATACTCGTATATGTATAGGAAGGCGTGTTTGTGTGTATGCATATATTTTTCATGTAAACTGTGTGTGTGTTTTTTTTTTTCTTTTCCCCAAGTAATATCACTAATTATGGTGAAAACATGTTAAACAGAAGATTCAGTCATTCAACCTCCATCGTTAACCTGATGCCATTTATCCTATAAAGAACAGGGAAAAACAGTGTTGACGTTTCATTTTTCAGGAGGAGCGTTTTCTCTTTCCAATCTACCCGTTTTTTGCCATTGGGGGAGCGGTTTTTCTTAGACAGTGTGCAGGTAAGAAACATGCTGGGCGTATGTTGTGGTGAAAGGGAGTTTAATACTGACTTGGATGAATGGCAGTTGTAAGATATCCCAGCTAACTACTTGGGGGGGGGGGGCACTGTACTCTCCACACCCACCAGGCCCCGTTAATTACATCTCAAAACAAACACCTCAGAAACCATGATTAATGGAGTCTTTAAAACAAGGCGTTCTTTGTTGGGAGAAAAGTGCACTTAAAAGACAAAAATATTTTGGGAGGGGAGAGTCAAGGGAGGAAAGAGGGGACTCATTAGGAGGCGGGGAGTCTGTTTGGAGAAAAGCACAGTATAAGGACAAAAATGGTCATGAGTGGGAGGAGGATTCATTAGAAGGGAGGTTTCATTTGATGGATCTTTATTGGAAAGCACACAGCGCACTGCAAAATGTCATGTGACGAGGACCAGATGAAATGTGAGAAAGGACAAGAGAGTGGACGGGATCTTTTTAAGATCGGCCCGGGAATGTTTAAACCCAAGAACATCCTGATCTCACAAGACTGAGTTTTCATTAATTCCTTTTACTCCATGGTCAGACTCAAACTATATATGCATACATATATATTATAGATAGATAGAAATAGATAGATAGGTAGATGCGTACACACACACACACACACACACACACACACACACCCCACACACACACACACACACGCAGATAAGCCTTGTCTAACTACGCGTTTGTGCATTCTTTTCTTTTAATTATTAAATATTTCTTTCTTTAAGTTGTTTATGGAGATGATCGACATGTGTAAGCTATCCAAGCTCATTCAGCGACCACCATTTTGTATTTGCATTGGGCCATGTCAGTGCGTTGCAGTATGAAAAGATATTACTGTCTTAACTCTTTCAGCACTGCCCCCTTCACCCCTGTCTTAACTCTTTCAGCACTACCCCTTCACCCCTGTCTTAACTCTTTCAGCACTGCCCTCTTCACCCCTGTCTTAACTCTTTCAGCACTACCCTCTTCACCCTGTCTTAACTTTTTCAGCACTACCCTCTTCACCCCTGTCTTAACTCTTTCAGCACGGGCCCCCTTCCCCCCTGTCTTAACTCTTTCAGCACTGCCCCCTTCACCCCTGTCTTAACTCTTTCAGCACTGCCTCTTCACCCCTGTCTTAACTCTTTCAGCACTACCCTCTTCACCCCTGTCTTAACTCTTTCAGCACTACCCTCTTTACCTCTGTCTTAACTCTTTCAGCACTGCCCTCTTCACCCCTGTCTTAACTCTTTCAGCACCACCCTCTTCACCCTGTCTTAACTCTTTCAGCACTCCCCTGCTTCACCCCTGTCTTAACTCTTTCAGCACCACCCGCTTCACCCTGTCTTAACTCTTTCAGCACTGCCCTGTTCACCCCTGTCTTAACTCTTTCAGCACCACCCGCTTCACCCCTGTCTTAACTCTTTCAGCCCTACCTGCTTCACCCCTGTCTTAACTCTTTCAGCACTGCCTGCTTCACCCCTGTCTTAACTCTTTCAGCACTGGCCCCTTCACCCTGTCTTAACTCTTTCAGCACTGCCCCCTTCACCCTGTCTTAATCTTTCATGCACTGCCCTCTTCACCCCTGTCTTAACTCTTTCAGCACTATCCACTTCACCCCTGTCTTAACTCTTTCAGCACTACCCTCTTCACCCCTGTCTTAACTCTTTCAGCCATGCCCTCTTCACCCTGTTTTAACTCTTTCAGCACTACCTGCTTCACCCCTGTCTTAACTCTTTCAGCACTACCCTCTTCACCCCTGTCTTAACTCTTTCAGCACTGCCTGCTTCACCCCTGTCTTAACTCTTTCAGCACTACCTGCTTCACCCCTGTCTTAACTCTTTCAGCACTACCCTCTTCACCCCTGTCTTAACTCTTTCAGCACTACCTGCTTCACCCCTGTCTTAACTCTTTCAGCACTACCCTCTTCCCCCCTGTCTTAACTCTTTCAGCACTACCCTCTTCCCACCCCTGTCTTAACTCTTTCAGCACTGCCTGCTTCACCCTGTCTTAACTCTTTCAGCACTACCCTCTTCACCCCTGTCTTAACTCTTTCAGCACTGCCCCTTCACCCCTGTCTTAACTCTTTCAGCACTGCCACTTCACCCCTGTCTTAACTCTTTCAGCACTACCTGCTTCACCCCTGTCTTAACTCTTTCAGCACTGCCCCCTTCACCCCTGTCTTAACTCTTTCAGCACTCCCCTCTTCACCCCTCTGTGTGCACTGAGAACTTCAGGCACAGCTCACGTGCCTCACACACTCAAGTTTGGTCTTTTTTCCTTTTCCACAGCTACAAAAGTAGCGGCTTTGATTCCATGATATATGCAGAGTAATTTCGAAGATTCATCTTTTTCCAGCTTAAAGTTGACGGACAAGTTTAAATCATAGCAAGTGCAGTTTTCATGTGCTGCAATACTGCTCTCAAATGTGCTGCAACAGTGGGGCGCCCATTGCAAGCATAGTTGCAACATGTGATTAAAAAGTTCACATATGAACGCAAGAAGACGAAATCAGACATACCGACTCCCTTTTCGTCCATTAACAGTACTTGGAGTTTGCATCCAGTTTGGCTCTGTAACATCTGGTAGGGTAGAAGAGGGGGTAGGGGGTGTGAGGGACAGGGGAGGGGAGAGTGAATGTGTAGGGATGAGTATGGTTATGTTTATTCATGATCTCTGTGACTGCCATACATGATGCGCCCTGTGTGTCCTCAGGCTGTTGCTGTTTCTGCCATATTTTGCAGTAGTGTGTGTGTGTGTGTGTGTGTGTGTGTGTGTGGTGTGTGTGTGTGTGTGTGTGTCTGAGTGAAGTATTTGTTGAGATTGATTGATGTGTTAAATTTTTTAAAAAATCATTTGTATATGTCAGTGCAGATATTGTGTGTTTTTAGTGTGTGTGTTTGTGTGTGTGTGTGTGTGTGTGTTTTTGTATGTTTTGTGTGTGTGTGAGTAAGCATATATTTGTGAACAAGATAGAAAGGGTATGTGTGGGTGTATGCCACACAGTATGAGTAAAAGAGTGCTGTCATCAGACACACCTCCTTATCAGCTGTGACCCCATCAGCTGTGACCCCATCATCTGTGACCCCATCATCTGTGACCCCATCAGCTGTGACCCCATCATCTGTGACCCCATCAGCTGTGACCCCATCATCTGTGACCCCATCAGCTATGACCCCACATCTGTGACCCCATCAGCTGTGACCCATCAGCTGTGACCCCATCAGCTATGACCCATCAGCTGTCACCCCATCAGCTGTGACCCATCAGCTGTGACCCCATCAGCTATGACCCCATCAACTGTCACCCCATCAGCTGTGCCCCATCAGCTGTGACCCCATCAGCTGTGTGTAACCTCTGATGGCCAGCAGTGTGTCTGTCACAGAGGGCGTGGAGTTACCTTCTGCCAGACAAGAGCGGGAGTCGCTACACCGACGGCAGCAACATCGTCTCCGTCTTCACCGCCATCTTGTTTTCCTTGCTTTGCCTCTCGCGCTCTGTCGCTCTCTACCCAAAGGTATGTTCAGTTCGGTTTTGTTTGTTTGTTTGTTTTTTGAGAGAGAGATGATTGTGGGTGGGCATGGATTTGTGGGAGAGATGGGGGCGTGTGGGTGGGCATGGATTTTGTGGGAGAGATGGGGGCGTGTGGGTGGGCATGGATTTGTGGGAGAGATGGGGGCGTGTGGGTGTGGGCATGGATTTGTGGGGAGAGATGGGGGCGTGTGGGTGGGCATGGATTTGTGGGAGAGATGGGGGCGTGTGGGTGGGCATGGATTTGTGGGAGAGATGGGGGCGTGTGGGTGGGCATGGATTTGTGGGAGAGATGGGGGCGTTGGGTGGGCATGGATTTGTGGGAGAGATGGGGGCGTGTGGGTGGGCATGGATTTGTGGGAGAGATGGGGGGTGTGGGTGGGCATGGATTTGTGGGAGAGATGGGGGCGTGTGGGTGGGCATGGATTTGTGGGAGAGATGGGGGCGTGTGGGTGGGCATGGATTTGTGGGAGAGATGGGGGCGTGTGGGTGGGCATGGATTTGTGGGAGAGATGGGGGCGTGTGGGTGGGCATGGATTTGTGGGAGAGATGGGGGCGTGTGGGTGGGCATGGATTTGTGGGAGAGATGGGGGCGTGTGGGTGACAGACAGAGGGAGGAGGGGTCTTAGCGATAAACTGTGGTTTACAAATGTCAACATGCACGTATTTCAGTACACTTTTACCACCATCATAAATTTTTTTTTTTCAATTCTCAGAGCAGTTAAAAGAAAAGAAAGAACAGATATTGTTAGGAACAAGGAATGCACACATATGGAGTTTCAGGTTCAGTATCAGCTTCATGCAGGAGGTGTCGCTGCATTCATACTAGCCCATGTAGGCAACACCACAAACACCACGTCATGGGACCACAGCGTAGTGGGTTTACAGGTGGATGAATACGGAAATGAATAGCGAGAAAGAAAGGATTGGAGACAAGGGTCTCTTGGATAAGACTTGGCATACGTTTGACGTTCGCTTTAACCCAACGTTGCTGTTGGCCTTGGTTACCTGGGCCCAAAATGGTCTGTGCGTCTGTTTCCAGACACACTCACAAGCCTTGGTTACCTGGCCAACGTGGTCTGTGCGTCTGTTTCCAGACACACTCACAAGCCTTGGTTACCTGGCCAACGTGGTCTGTGCGTCTGTTTCCAGACACACTCACAAGCCTTGGTTTACCTGGCCAACATGGTCTGTGCGTCTGTTTCCTGACACACTCACAAGCCTTGGTTACCCGGCCAACGTGGTCTGTGGTCTGTTTCCAGACACACTCACAAGCCTTGGTTACCTGGCCACGTGGCCTGTGCGTCTGTTTCCAGACACACTCACAAGCCTTGGTTACCTGGCCAACGTGGTCTGTGCGTCTGTTTCCAGACACACTCACAAGCCTTGGTTACCTGGCCAACGTGGTCTGTGCGTCTGTTTCCAAAACACACTCACAAGCCCTTTGGTTACCTGGCCAACATGGTCTGTGCGTCTGTTTCCAGACACACTCACAAGCCTTGGTTACCTGGCCAACATGGTCTGTTTCGTCTGTTTCCAAACACACTCACAAGCCTTGGTTACCTGGCCAACATGGTCTGTGCGTCTGTTTCCAACACACTCACAAGCCTTGGTTACCTGGCCAACATGGTCTGTGCGTCTGTTTCCAAACACACTCACAAGCCTTGGTTACCTGGCCAACATGGTCTGTGCGTCTGTTTCCAAACCACACTCACAAGCCTTGGTTACCTGGCCAACATGGTCTGTGCGTCTGTTTCCAGACACACTCACAAGCCTTGGTTACCTGGCCAACATGGTCTGTGCGTCTGTTTCCAGACACACTCACAGCCTTGGTTACCTGGCCAACATGGTCTGTGCGTCTGTTTCCAAACACACTCACAAGCCTTGGTTACCTGGCCAACATGGTCTGTGCAGACTGACTACTGCTACGATTTGGCCGTAGCAACTACGTATTGAGGGGTCTGCTACGGAGCTACGACGAGCGATAATTTTGCTACGTTTTTTTCAAAGTTAAAGTCGATCATGGCGTTTTAGTAGATTTTGCGCTTAGTGACTAGAGCAGTTCCGTTAGACGCGAGTGTTGAGCGGACTCGGTTTTCTGTTCCTATCGCGCATGCGTGCAAGTCATTCAGTCTCTTCGAATCGATAATGGTGGCACCAGCGAGCGAAAGCGATTGTGAGAAGATTTCAACACCTCCACGACCTGGTGAAAGACGGTGTCTCGAGGGAAGTGAAAGCGGGCCGAGCAAATGTAAACGTAAAAGAGTTCGTGCGGCAGAGCAGACGTTTAGGCAAAGTTGCGACCCCTTGTTGCTAAATTTGCTCCAGGGGCCAACAGTCTGAGTCGCACTGTTTTATGTTATTTTATTTTACTTTTTAAATGCGCGCTGGTGACCTACTCGTTTTTGAGTGAACCAGTATTTTAGGAAGAAGAAGAAGAAGACACGGAAGAATGGCCATGCATTAGTGAAAAGTCATAATGGCGATCCACACTATACCTACTGTAATTTGTGCAAAGTTCAGATCTCGGTGAAACACGGGGGCAGGAATGATGTCTTCAACCACGTAGAGACGAACAAACACAAATCCAACAATTGTGAAACAGAACAAAGCTATTGGATCGTACTTTGTTTGAAACCTGGCGAGGTAGTGGCTACTGGTTAGAGGGTCTTGCTACTGGAAACAGAAGTCTGTTGCTACTGGAAATGGTTTTGCTGATGTAGTCAGGTCTGTCTGTGCGTCTGTTTCCAAACACACTCACAAGCCTTGGTTACCTGGCCAACATGGTCTGTGCGTCTGTTTCCAAACACACTCACAAGCCTTGGTTACCTGGCCAACATGGTCTGTGCGTCTGTTTCCAGACACACTCACAAGCCTTGGTTACCTGGCCAACATGGTCTGTGCGTCTGTTTCCAAACACACTCACAAGCCTTGGTTACCTGGCCAACATGGTCTGTGCGTCTGTTTCCAAACACCTCACAAGCCTTGGTTACCTGGCCAACATGGTCTTGCGTCTGTTTCCAGACACACTCACAACCTTTTGGTTACCTGGCCAAAGTGGTCTGTGCGTTGTTTACCAAACACACCACAAGCCTTGGTTACCTGGCCAAAAGTGGTTGGCATCTTTTTTTCCAAAAAACACTCACAAGCCCTTGGGTTTCCTGGCCAACAAGACCATAAGATCCATTAAATTTGATGCGCTCCCACAAAAGGTACTTTAAGTGTCATTTTGAAGATTTTGGAGATTTTTTTGTGGGGCACATCAGAAACTTAGAGAAATTAAGCTTCACAATGATATGCTTGGTTTTGTTTTAGGTTTATTAAAACCAAAGTTCAGTATTTATATCCAGCTAGTAGCAAGGCGGGCCATTTGAGAAAATCCTGTTAAAGTTGACAGAGCAATCTTGATGAACACCCTTGCAACAGGGGTAAAACATTAAGGTCGAATTGACTAAAACTTCACAATATGAATTTTACGGTTAAAGTTGCCAAAATCAAAAAACAACCCAAAATCCATAAAAATAGATTCAAACCACCTTTTCAAGCCCGAAGGCCAAAACCCTCTCAGCGACTTAGTGTACCCTCGTGGGAGCGCGTCACATTTGTTCCATGATTACCGGCACTGTGCGTCCCCAACAAGACCATTAGGATCATTTGTTCCATGATTAGTCGGCAGCTGGTGCGTCCAACAAGACCTTAATCATTGTTCCATGAATTCCGGCACAGTGGTCCCAACAAGACCATTAGATCATTTGTTCCATATTACCGGCACTGTGCGTCCCAACAAGACCATTAGATCATTAGTTCCATGTTAACGCACTCCGTCCCCAACAAGACCATTAGATCATTTGTCCAGATTAGCGCACTGGTGCGTCCACCAACAAGACCATTAGATCATTTGCTCATGATTACGCACTGTGCGTTCCCACCAAGACCTTTAGATCATCTTTCCATGTTTACCAGCAACTGTGCGTCCCAACATGACCATTTAGATCGTTTGTTTTCATGATTACGGCACTGTGCGTTCCCAACAATACATTAGATCGTTGTTCCATGATTACCGGCACTGGGGCGTCACCAACAAGAACCATTGAACAGTGTGGAGTCCAGAGTACCGGCAATTGGTGCGTCGTCCCAAACAAGACCATTAGATCATTACGTCTTGCACATGTTTGATGTGCCAAGTCAAAAAAAAAGGAATGGGGTTTCTTCAGGATGAAACGGTTATTTTTGGAAAAAATAACCATTTTGGCAAAAAATTGCAGCTTTTCGACCCTGGTTTTTATTCTACGAAAAGCAAGAATCACCTTTTTGTGCTTTTTTTACTTAAACAGAAATTTGCCTTTAACATATTATAATTGAACAAATTTTGCAACAAAACTTGATTTTTGTAATTGTTTCATTTCTACACTGGCAAATATTTCTGAAAACTGAAAACAGGTTTGAGGCAAGACACACATCTGTTTTCACAAGTGTTGGGGCAAGAAAATTAGCATACAAGTATAAATATCGTGTTTTGACACAAAAAGAACCTCAGTAGTCCTTAAAAACTGAACATCACTCATAACATTTTCATTACATAAAGATTAGGAACACAAAACCTTTACTCACGGAGGAGTGTATCTTTTAAACCACAACATTTACGTTAATAACAAAAGAGCCCACACATCAGAAATATATAACTGTTTTAGCTCTAAGCCATCCATATGTTTCTTTTGTTTTTTCTTTTTTTTTTTTTTCTTTTTCAATTTTCAGTTGACATCAATCGATGTCATACTTGGTCGACCGTGGATTTACCCTACTAGAGTACAAGAACCTCGTATTCGGAGTCAGATGATGGATGGTGGTTGCCAGTGCTTTGTTGTGGACGCAGGCAAGTGAGGAGAACTGACGTCCAGTGTGATGTCTCTTTGAGGGCAGTGTTCATGGCTGGTTCAACTGTAAGCCTGCTGTGGAAGCAAACGATGCTCTGTGTGTTGAGCTGTCTGTCTGTGTCTGCGTGGGTTGATGGGTATTTTCATGTGTGTGTGTTATGTGCTTGTGCATGTGTGTGTGTGCTAATTTTGGTGTGGTGTGCGTGAGTGTGTGGTGCATATCTGTCTGTTTGTTTCTGCATGGGTAATTGGTGTTGTTTGTGGTGTGTGTACATGTGCGAGTGTGGAGTGTAACCTAAGAAGTTCAAACTCTGTGTGTATATGTGCGTACACATAACAAATTCTGAAGTCATCAGTTTCACTTGTGTGTTACATTCCATGAGATGTGTTGGGAAGGGAGGAACTAGGCATGGATAAGGGTTGAGAGGTCACAGCATCATAGCAGGTGTGTGCTACCAAGATTTGCGCACAACGCACACCCACACACACCCACACACGACAACACACACACACACACACACAGAGGCGCACCACACACCACACACACACACACACACACACACACTGGACGTTCCATGCTTTAAACCATAGACGACACAGATCCTGCCTGACCAGGGCAAGGTTCCTTGAACCAAGTCAAGCGCCCACAAGCAGTGAATGCCACACTGTTTTCAGCCATACACAGCGCATCCGAACACGCCAACCACTGGTCAGAACTGGCTGCATCTGACCTGTTAAACTCCTCCCTCCACAGATGAAATGTCTGTTTCTGTCTCTTCCTGGCAGAATCCCATGCACTCTGACCTGTGAACTCTCCTCCACAGCTGATGTCTGGTTCGTCTCTTCCTGCAGATCCCATTCGCTGAATGCAGCGATTTAAAACATTCCCTTCGTGTCCTGCAAGTACTGCTCCTACTCAACTACAACGTTTTGAAGGACGACCCCACCAAGAAATCGCCAAGCTGAAGAATCTAGATGATCAGCGCTGGTGGTATGAGAGTGGAATGGTAGTAATGTGAATGGTGACCGATGGATGAATGAGTGCTGTCTGATTTGCCAGAAGAACAAAAAAGAAGAAAAAAAAACACATGCAGGGATATACCCATCTATACACAACGCACTCACACACAGAGTATTCCTGGATAATCTCAGGCCATATGTTTACATGCCTACTCACATATAACAAACCTGACATGCGCACGCAGAGAACATACCATGCACTCTGTCACACCGCAACACCTATAAAAACACCCACGCGTGTGCCACTACACCCACACACACTTACACACACACACACACACACACACAACACACACACACAACAACACACACTCTCGCTCTCTCTCTCTTTCCTCTCTCTCACACTGTCATTAAAAAACACCCACGTGCGTACACACCTGCATGCACACACAACACACACAACACACAGACACACACACAATGCACACTCACTCATTCACTTTCGATGCGACACACACACACACACACAAACCAACACACACACTCACACAATCCATTTTGATGGGTGAAGGAACAAACACCGATACGGTCTGACTGAATGTAACAGTACACTCTGTGTGTAGGACACAGAATTTTAAACACAAAGACAAAATTTGTTGGGTGGTGCTGAATTGATGATGATGCACCATCCCCCCCCCCCCCCCCCCCCCCCCCACCTCCCTAAAAAAAGACCGAATTTCACACAGAGACAAACAAGTGGTGGTTGGTGAAGTGCCAATGCATCCTTATCCCATGTAGAGGAAGTCAGAATTTTTCACCACAGAGACAAAACAAGTGGTGAATCGTTGTAAACGCTGAGTACTGCCCCTACGTAAGAACGACAGAATTTCACACAGGAGACAGAATGAATGCTAGTGCCATTATTGTTGATGCACTCTCTTCCTTTTAGAGCAAACAGGATTTCACACTCAGGCCAGAATATGGTGATATTTGTTGTGCGGTAGTGCACCACTTAACCCATGCAAAGAAAAACAAAATTTCACACAGAAACAAACAGTGCGGACGATTTGGAAATGTGATGCACGTCCACACATATCAGAGCACTGAATTTCACGACTTAGATCTAACTTTTGACAAGAAAGTTGAGCATACATCACCATACAACACAAGTACACGGACTGTCCATAAGACACAATCAGGATGTACATGTTTGTTGGTGCGCTGGTTTGTTTTTAATGATGAAATGCAGCTAATTCCAAGCAATAAAGAGCCGAGTGAGTGTGGATAGTCTTTTTTTTTGACGATGGAAGATTTGGATTTGTTTTAGACATGCCTGGCGGGATGTAGATGGTGAAACTTGTGAAAGTTTTACAATGTTTAAGAAGAGACGCTGCAACTGTCAGATGATTTTTTGGGTGAAGTGCGCCGACTGTTGAATTAAATCCGTTCACAACATCCAAAGTTCTTCACTTCAGTGCTAGTCTCATGAAAATGCTGTAGACTAAAGGGGGAATTCATCAATATCATCATCATCATCATTATCATCATCATCATTATCATCATCATCCAGTTATCATCAGTCATCAATCGCCACCATCATCCTGTACATTGACAGTGGTTTGTTGAATGAAGTTTTTAAAAGCATACAGATTCATTTGGAAGGAGGGAAGAGTGGGCATGATACAAATACAACGAAGTCGTAAACCAACAAAATGTAATGAAATGAACGGTGTAACGAAAAGAAAGGGGGCTGCGGAAAACAGGGTAGAGTCTTTCTGGCAATTTTTGAAGCCCCCTGAGATGTGATGTTTTCCTGGAAAATGAGGGGGTATCCTAACCCACAGTGGATTCAGATTTGTATCAAATCAGTTGTATGAAAGTGGATGCAGACAAGCGATTGTTTCTAGCCCAGATGCATTCTTTAGTTTACCTTGATATGGCTGCCATGAAAGACTGATTTTTGTTTGTCAATATTCCATCAAAATTTGATATAACCAGATTGTGTTAAATCATATAAAAATCAATGTTTTGGGCCATTTTTTTCCTCAGCTAGGTACATAGAGTAGAGTTCCATACATATGATTGGTTTCACACCGGAAAAGACAAAACCACAACTAAATGTGAAAAACCAAATTTTTTAATTTATTTATAATGACTTTCAACCGAACAACGTGGACAAATCATACACAAGACAAACACAAGGCGTTTTGACCTCTAGGTCTTCTTCACGCAAGACAAACAACACACAACGAAAATGAGGATCTAACAATCACTTATCTTTGTCAAATCTGACCGCAGAGATGGGCGTGTGAAAGAAAATGGAGGCCCATCGGGGAAGGAGGCATGTTTTCATTCAACATCATCGTGCCCTGAAGTCAACAAAGGAAGTTGATTGCTCATTTCTATTATTTCTGTTGTTCCACTGTTTGCATAGCTTCTCTCCTGAATAAGACCTAAGGGTCGAAAAAAAAACATGCGCGTCGTGTTTTGTCTTGTGTTTGAGTTTGACCACACAGTTCAGCGGAGTCATTATAAACAGTTTTTTTATTTGTTTAGATTTCCTTTCGCCTCAACTTTGCAACTAAATTGTAATCGTTCTCCCTCCGTTAGGCATGAAACCGAGTCTCCTGTGGGTGTGCACAACCACATCTCAGTGTTTCAGTGTCCAAGCATCCCATTTTTTCTTTGGATAGAGCTGGTTCATCTTTCCTTCAGGTAGGGCACTGCTGTCCAGCCAGGCCGTGCACTGAGAGTATAGGATCAAGCAGGCTTACTTCTGCAGTGTATGAGAGTATTGATTTCAAGCAGGGCTGACTTCTGCAAGTGTATGGAAGTAGGGATCAGCAGGGCTGACGTCCTCTGCAGTGTATGGAGAGTATTTGGATCAAGCTCGCTGACTTCCTGCATAGTTATGGAGAGGTTTTTAAGGGATCAAGCAGAGGGGCAGACGTCTGCAGTGTATGAGAAGTATTGATCAAGCAGGGCTGACTTCTGCATTTGTAATAGGAGTATTGGATCAAGCCAGGCTCTGACTTCTTTCTGCAGTGTATGGAAAGTACTGGAGGATCAAGCAGGTGACTTCCTTTCTGCAAGTGTATGGAAGTATTGGATCAAGCAGGGCTGACTCTGCAGTGATGAGAGGTAGGGAATCACAGTGCTGACTTCTGCAGTGTACTCAAGTACTGACAAGCAGGCTGACTTCTTGCAGTGTACTGAGAGTACTGGATCAAGCAGGGGCCTGACTTCTTGCAAGTGTATGGAGAGTATTGGATCAAGCATGGCGACTTCCTGCAGATGTAGGAAAGGTAGGGATCTCAAGCGAGGGCTGACTTCTGGAGTGAATGGAGAGTAGGGATCAAGCAGGGCTGACGACTGCAGTGTATGGAAAGGTAGGATCAAGCAGAGCATGACTTTTCTTGCAGTTTAGGAGAGTCTGGATCAAGCAGGGCTGACTTCTGCAGTGTACGGAGAGTAATTGGTATCAACAGGGCTGACTTCTGCAGTTAACGGAGAGTATGGATCAAACATGTGACTTCTGCAGAATACGAAAGGTACTGGATCAAGCAAGGGCTGACTTCCAGCAGTGTACGGAGGGAGTACAGGATCAAGCAGGGGCTGACTTCGATGCAGTGTTATGGAAGTATTGGATCAAGCGGGCTGACTTCTGCCATGTATAAAAGTAGAGGATCAAGCTGGGCTGACCTTCTGCAGTGTACGGAGCGTATTGGATCAAGCAGGGCTCTAGACTTCTGCATGTACGGAGAGTAATTGGATCAAGCAGGGCTGACTTCTGCCGTGTATGGAGAGTACTGGATCGAAGCAGGGCAACTTCCTTCTGCAGTGTATGAAGAGGAAGGGATCAAACATTCCAGCAGCGATCCAGGTTGAGGCTTTCTCATCGCCAATGATTACTAAGTCACATCTTTCTCATCAATGATTACAGTCACAACTTTCTCCATTAATGATTACAGTCACATCTTTTCTCATTAATGATGCAGTCACATCTTCCTCTCGTGATCGGTCAAGGCTTTTTCTCATACAATGATAAAATCAAATCTTTCTCCCCCACCCCCTTCCTCGATCACTCAATACTGTCAGATCGTTCTCGTTTCATGATGCCATTCAGCATCTATTCGTCATTAATGATAAATTTTCCCCATCAATGAGAAAGGGTTTTTTCCCAGAATGTTCTCCGTCTCCTCCCACCATACAATCGATGTGATACAGTGGAGGATTTTTCTCATCAACTGGAAGGGAGACCTATCCATCAACAATACAGTGAGATTTTTCTCATTCAGTGATACATCAGAATTTTTTCTTAATCAATGAGTAAGTCAATTTTTCCCTCTATGCATCAGCCATATTATCAGATCTCTCTTATCCATAAATACAGTAATACTTTTCCCCATTCAACTACAGGGTGAACTTTTTACATCAAACGAAACCATCGGACTTTCTCATCAAAAATACAGACAGCTTTTTCAGTCAACAATGTAGTTCAGCTCTTTCTTGTCAACTCTATAGTCAATGCTTTTCTCATCGAGACTATACGGTCAGTATTCTTCTCATCCAGATGCTGTCTGTTTTTGTGTACTTTGTTCACCACACCAGTGACAACCATTTCAGTGAATGACAAGTGAACAAGTTGAGTTAGAAAGGGTCCATGCAACTAATCGAGAACAAACAAAGTGCTACCACAGAAGCAATGCATTCAATCTCTCGGGGCTTCTTCAGGCAATACAACAATTCGGAACGGAGACTGGAGAAGAAAAAAAAGAAGAAAAAAAAAGGAGAAGAGAGAGAAAGAAGTGACATGGCGAGTTGAAGACTTCTTTGCTAAAAGAGAAGATGGTTTGATGAAGTTTGGTTCTTCTGGGTTCATTAAGTTGGGAATGAAAGTGCTTATATTAAACATCAATGAGGAGTATAAATCAAAAAGAAAGACGGAGAGTGTAAACTATGAAATGGAAACTGAGGGTGAAAAAAAAGAGAAAAAGGACACACACACACACTACACACAACACCCAGAAGCTCGCCGAACACACACCCACACACACACACACACACACGTGTGTGTGTGTGTGAGAGAGAGAGAGAGATCACTCCCTGATACTTTAGAAATAATCAGATTAGCCTTCAATGTTTGTAACCCCCGTTTTGTTTTTTGTCGTTAGTAGTTAATAAATCATTAGGAGAGGTAGGCCGGGGAGATTTCATCAACCACATCATGACTTCAATGATTGAAAGAAAAAATGATGAGATTGACAGGAAAACAGTGAAGATTGGAACGAATAGGGTGAATGCAGGCAGATTGTAAACTCATGTGAGACACTTTATCGTTTGATCTACCTTCACATGCGACACGATTTAGGAGTAAATTCTGTCCCAGATCGTAGGGTTCTGAAAACGAATTATTGTGTACCATGACCACTGTACAAAGCCGCACATTTGGTAGATTCTTGTGCAAATGTAAGTTTTAGGGTGTAAACAGCAAAGAGAAGGTAGGATTTTTTATATGGACTTATCAAATCAAACATGTGAAAATGAAAGAAGCTTGGTTCCTTAGAGTCCAACCCTCTTTGTGACGTAATTTAAACGTGTATGGGCTGAAATTGAGTCGGTGATCAAAAACAAACATTACAGAGAAATACGATGCTGAGCTTAGAAATCACTGTGTCTCTGGTTGGATTAGGTGAGGAGAGGGCACTATTGTAAAGGCGTCACACTGTGGTATTCCCTGCAAAAGGTACGTTTTGTCGCTAATGTAGCAGCAGAAATGATATCACGTAACACCACCGCATTGACCTCGGCACAGTGCAGTGCTCCCTCTGGTGGGTTGCCTGACCATGAACCCTCGGTACCGCTGACATATGCGGTGGTGATGTTTGAAGACATGCAATAGATAGAGCGCAGAAACCAGCGTGAAGACTAATAATCAAAATTGTCCTGTGGAGCACACTAGATGGGCACCCGCACAGCTGCCAGGAAAGAGCACACTCCTAGGGAATCAGCAAAGAGAGAATAACCTCCTCTTGCTTTCACAGTGTCCTCGAGGATTGAATCCTGCGACTTCTCTCTCTCTCTCCTCTTCTCTCCTCTCTCCGCTCCTCTCTCTCTCTGCCCTCGCTCCTCTCTACTCACTCTCATCCATTATATGGACTAATACAATGCACAAGGCAGGAAAGGTCGTACCAGTCGATCATGGTTAATTTGCTATAAATATAAATAGTTTTAGGAGCCAAAAAAAAAAATCCATTGGTAGATTTTTGGGCCCCATCGGTATAGATGATTTTGTTACAAGTGTATGTGGGAAAGTAACATAAAGAATTTGTTTTGTATATAAGTGAAAATAGCTGATATTATGACATTACTGTATTGTAAGATAATTAGGAACGCTGTGTTAGAGTCCAGAAATAAATGGTTACAAACACAAACAAACGTTGGTCGAAGTTTAAAATGTAGGAAAGGAGGATTGAGCTCTTTTTCTTCTCCCATTACTCTTTGGACATACCAAAGGAACCACCTGGTCTGGTCCCATGGAATGGTGACGACTTGTTTCTGTACAAACTGAATACTGCTAGCAGGAAAGTTGTGTCTGGTGACGTCCGCTTACCTGTGACTCTCTAGCTTCTGGCCTAATTATCTTTTTCAACCTGTCTTTATTTTGTTTTTTGTTGTATTTTTTTGTCTTTTCCCCACCATGTACCTCGTCACCTGTGACCCTCCAATGAACCCTGCCGACCTTATTTGTTTTTCATCTTTCTTTGATTTTGGTGCATGCCTTTTTTTTCTGTCGTATGCCGCCCATTCTCTGTGAAAGAAACATTTACGCTTATTCCCCCGGGACGTGAATAGAACACGACAGTGTGATGTGTTGCTGAATCTGGCAGCTAGTGGTGGGGCCGGCTCACACACTGTTGACCGTGGGCAGTAAGCTGCCCCTTCTGCCTGTGGGCCTTTTTTGCCCAAATGAGATCCCTTTCTCAGCACGGCTGGCGCCAGCCCCACTCCGAGCCACAGCATTTAGTTCACTCAACGCTTTGCCCTTTTGACCCCACTAGGCCCGTAACGATCAGCCACCGTACTACCAACGCCATTCTTCCTCAGGCGAAATCACCCGTGTGTTTTTGGACGCTTTCGAGACCTGGTGGCAACATCATTAAGTTATATTTACTGTACAGAGGTTTTTAGACGAAAATTTTCTGTACGGAGACAATAGACGCAGTGAGTACTTGAGAGTGTGGACAAAAGCTGGCATTCGCTCTTCTCTGTGAGATACCCATATAAAGTTCGTGTTTTAAAAACTTTCTGACAGAACTTTGCGACCAGGTCAAAACCTAGGCTATACCTGGCCAGCCGTGGCGTCGTTGGCCTGTGCCTGATGTGCTGGCCTGATGAGGCTTTGAGTCCGAAGTTGGACAGGCGTTGGCAAAAAATCTTTGGAAATGAAAAGTTAGTTAGCATTTGTAAAGGGGCCGGTATTTACAAACCGTTGTATATTACATATTTCTTCATTGTGCTACATTTATATGTCCAGCATGGTTTGCAGTGTAGAGCAACCGGTAGGCCTAATTTCAAGGAATACGTAGAGATAACATAATTACTACAAGCAAAATAATACTACTGATAACAGTAAAGTAGTAGCATAACAATAATAAGTGACAAAATTATTATAATTAAAATAATACTTTACATTTCCATCAACTACATACTATTTCTATCTGGCTAAATTCAAATTAAAGTGTGTTGTTGGTAGAAACCCTTAGGGTGTATTTGTGTATGTGGTGTGTGTGTGTGTTGTGTGTGTGTGTGTGGCTGCTGCGTGCACGTGCGGCGAGCGTGCCTGCGTGGCGATGTGTGTGTGAGGTGTGTTAGAGAGAGAAGATAAGAAGGGGGGGGGGGGGGGGGTGGGGATGGCCGAAAGGGATTATGGAACATAAACGTCATTCTTCTCACTGAAACATTTGAACTTTAAAGTCTAGTGTAAGACTGTGTGGAAAAGGGTCCTAAGAGATCAAGAGAAAGATAAACCAAAATCAGTAGTAACCGTGTTTGATGTTGCATTCTTGAAATAAAACGTAATCTTCAATGTGCATGTTCTGGAATATAGGGAGAAGTACATTCAAAAATATTTTGTGTGTTTTTGTGCAAAAACATTGAAAAATCTGACAAAACCGCAAACATTCAACTACACAAAGAGCCCGTGCAATGGCAGAATTTGAAAAAGCCTCAAAATTATGCACCTTTTGACCCCAGTTAATCTGTACAGTCATTGTGCGCTATGCACGTCACTTTCAACAGCAGAGTAAAGGTGGGAGAACCAGAGAAAAAGATAAAGAAATATCTGATCTGCCCTCTCAAACGATTCCCCCAACTCAGCAAAACGAAAGTGCCAATCAAACTCTGACGTGATAGGATATTCATTTTCTGTCTCAACTGAAGCCACATTCAACTCCGCAAAGTCCCTAGACCTGTCTCAGTGCAGACTGCCCCAGCGGCCATCAATGGAAGCAATAACATCCAGTCAAAAAGAACAATTTCCTTTTGTGTCACATCCTGATGCCAGACATCAACTCCACCCAAAGATTCAAGAGGCGCATCAGTGCAACCGTTCCAACTGGCATTGAGCAAAGCAATGTCTCCGTTCAGAAAAGAATCGTGCCAGGCCTTTGAGGGTCAGCTGAAGGCACCACTGAACAAACACAGAAAAGCGTATTTCACAAAACTTCCCGCATAAGCTCTCACATCCATGATAAAATGACGTCATATGCAAACTGGTGGACAGCCGATTGTGCTGAAAAAATTAAAAAACCTCGGTAAGCATCAAGTGAAGCTCACCCACCACTCAGAAGATGCGAGCAAAAGACAATGAACAAATTTCGTATTGAATGTAGCATGAGAGACACTGAACAAGGATGCGGCCAAACACAGGGCAGCAGAACTGAAGACGGCAAGCAAAGTACGCAAACAGCTTTGTTCTTAATGAAGGCCGAAATGCGAGTCAAGTATCTGTAACTGCAAAGACAAGGACCTCCTTTCGTGCGGCACTTGGCCTCAGTTTGACAAAGTACAGACTGTGCACAAACATTTTTTTCTGATAGGAGGCTCGGGTACAGTTATGCCAGTGAACAAAGAAAGGAATAAGAAACAAGTCAAAGCCCAGTGTGCAAAGTAGAATGTCCCATAGAATCTGTGGAGGTCTGGAAAGAGAAGGGATCCGATGGGAATTGTGCACACGGTTCCAACACCTTCTGCAGCATTAAGGATGTCCCAGAATTTGTCACCAAACTCTGGATGAGTATGACAATTCACGGCCGATAAACATGGCATGAAGAGAGTACTCCAGAAGAACGAAATCTGGATCACGATTGGCGGTGACCATGGAGGGCGGATCAATTTATAAAATGATGCTTAAATAGCAAACCTGGTGAACGCTAATTCCCAAAGCATAACAGCATGCATTATGACCATTGCTGAATGAAAGAACACCCCTGAAAAACCTCCGAAGAACTGTTTGGACCTTACAAAGAGCAAATGCAGACCTTGAAAGCATTGGAATTGGAGAGGCAACACAAACTCGCGCGTTTTTCCTTGGAGACTATGACTTTTTCACTAAAATGAATGGACTGTTCAGGTGCACAGGGGGATCCAACCCGTGTCGTACAGCACAACAACTAAGACACAGATGCAGCCCGCTGCCCCCTGGAGAACAATGAAGGAAACATCAGCCAGCGAAAACGGTCAGGTCAGAGCCAGAGGGACTAGCAGAATTTATAACTGTGCAGAAAAAATTGTAAAACTCACCATCCAAACTAATTCAATACAATGTCATCAGAAAACGCAGTTTTTAAGACATAGAACTGAAGCAGGATACACCTCCCTACCTCACATCTATGCTGGGTGTTATCAAACAAACACCATGACCTGCGTTGACGATGAGTGCCAGGCTCTTGATGAACGGCTGTTGGCCAGACATTTTGCCGTCACTTGAAAGGACATCACTTCAATGACAATTGGTAGAATTCTCAGAACAGTTTTCAAGCAGCATGGTACGCGAGGCAGTAGAGCCATTGGAAAAGAAACAGAAACAGCATGAGGACAACTAATGGCCAATCCAGAAGACAACTACAAAGAACTAGAAGAAAAGCAATAAAAAGAACCAAGGAAGAAGTGGAGAAAATGAAATCTACGCGACTTTCATTGCTATATCGTTCTGGGCCAAGCACAGCAAAATCAAGAAGATTTTCGTGCGGGCAAACAAGATCTTCGCCACAGGCTTAACATTTCCAGGGCCTTTTTGGAACCATAGCAAACAAGTATCTGAAAGAACCGGGAACAAAAACATCGTCCCAGAGTGTTGCAGAAAAGACAAGGCGAATTCCAACTCGCTGTCCCATACGAAATACATCCAATAGAACATTCGTGACAAGTGCATTCACTGCGCTGAATGCCCTCTGCTTCTGATGTTCATTCGGCGGGCATATCGCATCAAAGTCAGTCCAGTCTGGTGATGATAGAATGAAGATATTGAACAATGACCATGTAAGCGGTACATTGCCATGTTACAGAGAAAAGTTTCCCAAACTGCCATCATTCCAAAAGAACATTCATGTTGGAACATCACTGTGGTTCGTCCTTTGGCTCATCAGACATCTCTGGGGACAGCGTAGTCACTGCCGGGCGAGGCATGGAGGACAGGAGACACACCAACAAAGTACCCGCCACCATCAATGCAACTGATGAGAAATAGTCTGGGGGCTTGAAAAAACCAAACGAGCCCACAGCTCCAAGTCCTGCTCACAAGCATCTTGACACGGTTGGCACGCGGAGTCAACAATTAGGGGCAAGTGAAATGGAAGATGAAGCTGGATACGGCGTGTGTGCGCGTGGGGGGGGGGGGTGGGGGTGGATGGTGGGGGGGTGGGGGGTGGGTGGGTATGGGTAGTAGAGTGTAGAAGTCCAGATAGGGTGGGGTGGTTGGGTTGAGAAATTTTGTTGAAGGAGCGGGGTAGGCGCATTCTATGTGTATGTTTACTATGGAGGGGATGGTTAAATTTGTGTTTGTAGGAGGGTGAGGTTGAAGGGTATATACTTACGGACAATTGACAAAACGGGTGTTCTCCCATCGTCGTAAAAAAACTAATCAGCTGTCATTGGCAGGCTACGATGCGTCTCTTTTAGATTAGGGTGGATGGGTGATGGACATGGTTAAGGGTGGGGGCCACCATGTCAGATGGACTATGGTGCAGGACAGCTGGAGACGGGGGATATCAATTGGGGAACGGGGCTCAGCATAGGCGACGTGTGGTGCACAACTGCGCACAATGTCGTCTCTGTCTATTATAGGCAGAATGATGCGAGAGATTCGAGATCTTATGTTAGCTCGGAAGTTCCGGGTCCTCTCACACTGAAATCGCAGCACTTTATAGAGATTCTATCTGGTCTCTAGCGAGTGAGAACAAACACAATTCTTCTAGAAGCACCACAGTACGTGAATATCCAAGAGTCACAGTCAGTGAGTAGTTGTTCGACAATTTCACCAGAAGGCATGGCGATGAGGTATCAATGAGGCGGCACGGTGGGAGGGGATCTGATGTGAGAGTCTGGAATGAGGAATGGGTTGTCGGAATACAGGCATGGTGTATTGTGGTCGAGAATTGTAGGGAGGAATATAGAAGATTATAGGTTGGAGAGGTGTGGATATTTGAGAAGAGGAGGGGGGGGGGGGGATGATGAGAGGGGGAGGGGGGGGGGATGGACATTTACAGTGACGTGGGGGAGTAAGAGGATCTTTTGACTGGGTGAACAGTGGTTGGTAGGGTATTGTAGTCTAATAGAGGGGGATGTAGGATGGGGCGTAGGTAGTATATAGGTGATGTGCGGGAGGGTGGGTGGTGATGTTGAAAGACAGTGAGTTATGTGTTGAGATCTGATGGGGTGTTGAGGAGTAGTATATGAACGTGACTAGTGGATGTGTGTGTAAGTGATGTGGTGAGATCATATGTATGTAGGGTGAAATTAGAGGGATTGGGGATATGCGGAGTGAGGTGGATGTAGTGGGGTTGGTAAATGTTTAATGGTGTGGTATTGGGGGTGAGGAGTAGGTTGGGAGAGATGTGGGTCTGGGAAATTGGTGGGGTTGAGGTGAGGATTGTGGGAAGGGATGTGGGGTAGTAAGGAAGGTGTGAGGGGAGGGTGAGATACACTATAGAGAGGGGGTCACATTTGATGAGGATATGGCGATCTCTATCTATTGTGTGGTGATGATATATGATTTGTTTATTTAGAAGGTTGATGTCATATATCTAGTGGTATATTTGGTGTGGGGGTCAATGGATTGGGTGTGGTGGATGTAGGAAGATTGGTAGAGATAAGAGGTTATGGGATTTGTGTTAGGGATAGATGGGTGAGTGATATGGGATGGTGACGGAGAATTGGATTCTTTGTCGTTTTGTATGGGGGATGAGGGGGGAGTGTGATAGGTGTGTGATAGTGTCAAGTAGAGTATTGTTGTAGAGATGAAGTATTATTGAGATTTTTATGGGGGGGGGTTTTGTTGGTTATGGGTTGGTGTTTGGTGTGTCTATTAAATGATTAAAATAAAGGCGGTTTGAAAAATGGGTGGGGGTGGTAGAGATGAGAGATGGTGGGGGCCTGGGGGTGGGGGGGGTGGTGTGGTTGTGGGGTAAGTTTGTGGTATAAGGGGGTGTGTGTGTGGGGTGTGGGTGGATCTTTTTGTTCTGGTAGTCATCATGCACGCAGTT
Organism: Conus ventricosus; assembly: GCA_018398815.1. Taxonomy (NCBI): domain Eukaryota; kingdom Metazoa; phylum Mollusca; class Gastropoda; order Neogastropoda; family Conidae; genus Conus; species Conus ventricosus. The sequence continues at coordinate 25,219 of JAFLJL010014994.1, read as the reverse complement.
TCAATCCAGCTTCCTCTCTCTTCTCTCTTCTCGCTTCCTTCCCCCACCCCCTCGCTCTCTCAATCGTCTCCTCCCTCCCTCCCCTCCCCGACCCACCTCAGTCTCGTATGCCGTGTGCCGTGTAATATGTTTGTGTTGTTGTGTGTGTGTTATCTGTTTGTTCTGGTGAAGTCATGCATTCACGGCAGTTTTCAGTTCAGTTTCTCTCTCTCTTCTCTCTCTCCCTCCCCTCGCCCGCCTCGTATGCCGTGGCCTGTATATGTAATATTTAGTGTAGTTGTGTGAGAGAGAGAGCGAGGTGTGTGTGTGTGTGAAGAGAGAGAGAGAGAGAGAGAGAGAGAGAGAAATTGTTCAGTTCTGATGGCAAGCCATGTCATGTGGAAGACCAATTCTCTCTGAATCATGCTTTTTTGATTTTGCAATGTAACAAAGCTATCTGTGCATGTCCAAGTTCTTCATATATTGAGTATTAACTCATTCCTCCAGGGCTCCCACCTCCCAATACTCCTCCCTCTCTCTCTGCTTGGCGTTTTAGTGATTTTGTGTGTACACAGGTACCCGTGCATGTCTGTTTCTTTATGTAATGAATTCCAAACATCATCCTCCCCACCCCCAATCCTCCCTCCCTCTCTCTCTATGTCAGATTCTCTTCATGTTGTGGCATCGCGCCGGTGAGTCACTGTGCATGATTCTTTTCTTCCCGTAATGATTTTATAAGTGTAAAATTGCGTGGGGGCACTGTCTTGTGTAGTCTTGGTTTACCTCAACCAGCCTCTCTCACTCTTTCTCGTTCTCTCTCTATCTCTCTCTCACACACACCACACACGCAACCACTCACACACACACACAACACACACTCACACACTCGACCTTTGGTTGCAGAGCAGTTTTTCAAAGCGCTGAGGTCTTGTTTGTTGTTTTGTTTTTTCCATAGTCAGGCTGTTAGAAAGTTCATACCTAAACCCCCATCTGAAAGTTAATAATCATAATGAGGGTATTGACGGTAAGTTTTCTGCTTTTAAGTACATATTGCGAGTGCGCGCGCATGCCGGCCTGCGTAGTGCGCATGTGTTGTGTGTGTGTGTGTGTGTGTAGTGCGCGCGCGCAAGCGGCGCGCACGCAACGTGCGGTGCGTTCGGTGTATGTGTAAGAAAACAAGCGCTTCTGGAACAGTAAACCCTTGTTCCTGCAAGCAAGGATGGTAGAATCTGTCTTGCAGTTGACCGGCCACTTGGCACAGAAAAATACGCTCACAGGTGTTTGTGGACAGAGACAATTACCGCTTTTCCTCGCGGTTTAAGCTGCTCCGCCTGTGTTATCGTTGTGTCCCTAGGCGACGATACAGACAGCAAAGCAATGTGTTGTTCGTTAAACTCCCACGCTATACTCGAGCCCCTTCAAGCGCAACCGTTTCGGCCTTATCTCGACACTCGAGGGTGTCAGATACAAGACTGGCAGAGAACAGGGAAATGCCGGAGCTTCTAACTCAACTTGCTCCTCCACCAAGTTTTTGGGCGAAAGTGGCCTAAAAGCCGCCTATTATTCCCTGTTCTCTGACAAGTAGACTTCAAATAACAAAAAAATAACGATTATCCCCCTAAAACAAACAGACATAACTGTGTAGGGGTAGCCTTTTAATACTGAATTTACAAAACTTTTCAGCAGAGTAAGCGTAGGGGAAAAGTAGCCGTGACTGAACACCTCCCCATAGAGTAACTAGGGGAAAACAGCTCGTGCTGAAAGCGCCCCAATACAAAAGGCGGTGCACTAGGCTAATCCGATTACTTCCGATTAACGGTGTGGTTAATTACAGCGTGGGAGCAGAGAGTCGCCGGGCAGAGAGCGAGGGAGAGAGTAGAGAGAGAGAATCACTGCAACCCTGAAAAAAGCCCGTGTAAAGACCAAGTATGCCCTCAGAACCGACGCGACAGACATACCAGACAGAGAAAGAGAGGAGACAGAGAATAGAGAGACAGACCACAGACAGAGGCGGGCAGACGACACAACGCCCAACACAACACATCACAACACACACCCACACACACACACACACACTATACACTACACACTGACACACAATACACACACACACACCACACACACACACACAGACACACACACACACTATGTAGTTAGTTCACTGCCATGCTTCCACTGAAGGCCAGTTTATGACAAAGGTTTTTTTTTTTCTGCTGAAGCAGAGTATCAATAATAAACAGTGTCCTGCGATTCCAATCAGCAGGCTTAGGCGACCCGCCAACGAAAACTGGGAGGCCAAAAAACAATAACTGCCGCACCTCCTTCTCCCACCCACCCCCAGCTCCTTCCCCCCAGGCCTGCCGATTACCACATAATACATCAGCCAACACTGCCCGCGCGATGGCGCGAACAGCCCGCCAATCAGCGGGCCTCACATGGACTAGCGTTAACCCCACACATTCTTCCACTGACTGACGGACAAGCCCGACGCGAATTGACTGTGGCTGTGGTTGTGTAACCGTTAGACAAAGGGAACAGAATATTGTGTAATCTTAAAAGGTTGTTGGCTTCAAGAAATATGAAAACGTGAAGCAAATATTGTTGACACAGATACAGCCAGTTTAATAATTAGGTGTTTTGACTATTGAGAGTATGGTTCCTTAATCTACTAAAAGGCGCTGCATTGTTAGCAAGTCGACCGAAGCACAACAAACCATCACAGCGTTGATTGTTTTGGAGCTGGCTTGAGACAGCTAAAGCCATGTTTAAAAAACAAGGCGTTCATTTATCCATAAGGCGAGGTACAAAAATAAAAACACGACAGATTGTATGCTAACAAACTTATACTTTGGACAACATTTTTTGCGGTTCCGCCCAAGTAAAAATGTTCTCATTTTTGTATCAGAACTTGATTGATTGTTAGACTACAGATTCAGCGAGTACATGTGGGCAACGCTGACTGTGTATCAAGATGTGTATACTTTTCTACCTTTCTAAGTCTAACCAGTTCATCTGCCTTCAAGTTTGCCCCTTAGCAACTGAATGGCGATTTTTGATATGTTCACTGGCAAAACTAAATAGGGGCAGGCAGACCTTAGTACATCTACCCAGTATTGAGAGGAGTAGTGTTGTAGTCCCACAATCTTCAATATAAATGGCATCACCAATACAATGACGGGTGTACTAACTACTAACTGGCGATTCCCAGCCCCGGCTGAGAAAAGAGGAGGGGTGAGGTATAAACTGTTTTGTGTGAGAAGGAAAGAAATAATGAAACCTTTGTTATGCGGGAGGAGTGGTCTGTGGTGAAGTTCAGCCCTTGCGAAAAAGCCGTTTATATACATGAACGGCTATTTTTTAGCAGCACAGGACTGTGGTAAGTCAGCCTTGACTATAAATAGCCTCTATACAGAATCGGCTATTTTATAAGCAGCAAGAGGAACTGTGGTGAAGTCAGCCTTGCTAAAATAAGCCGTTTATTACATGAACGGCATTTTTAGCAGCAAGAGTGACTGTGTGACGTCAGCCATGCTAAGAAAACAGCCGTTATTACAGGCACGCTATATTTAAGCAGCCAGAGGACTGCAGATAAAATTAGAGCCTTGCTGACAGCTACTATTCATAGCCGTTTATGTTGAACTTGCCATATTTAAGCAGCAAATGAGTCAAACAGGATGTAGTGGTGCTCGTAACCTGGGACCGACGATCCCCCCACCCCCACCCCACGCATGCACACCCTCCTCCCCCACGCATGCACACATCCTCCCCCCCACACCCACCCCTCGCAATGCACACACTTAAGTCACTTTAGTTCTTAACGTTAAGTCACCTCAAAGTCCACTTCAAGTAACCCCAAGTTGTTAATTCAGTTTTTAATTAAGTTTTTAATTAATACTTGCAAGTTCTAAATAAGTTCGTTGATATAAGTTCTTAATTAATTACCTCAAGATCATAACAAGTCCTGCCTCTAAGTTACAACCAAGTACCTTATTAAGTTATCTTATAATTATCAAAAAATACAATTCTATGTTTTTATCATTAGAAATAGAAGATGCTAATATAGTACACACACGCCTCAAAAAACGCGTCATCGTCGAGAATTGGTCTTGCCTAACTCCCTTAGCCGGGATCGGTCAGCATCGATCTTAATGAAGTTCTTACAACGCTAAGCAACCGCAGTTGATTACAATTTCTGGTCTATGGAAATTCTTTTATAGACTTCCAAGTTCTTTAGTTTTATTGACTTCAATCATTTATTATAATTTACGCCATGATCTATTTTTTAATGAAAAAAAATGTTAAAATTCATTCTTAAATTATTATTGCATTCATAAAGGGATCAAAATGATGCTTGTTATTGCGTTTTTGGCGTTGCTGTTGTCTTTTTCTGTATTTAAGTGGTTCAGATTTTTTTTTGATTGCTTTTGTTTTTGTTCCATTGGTATATATTTTAAAACCGTAATAACTGGCCCCCCAACAGCCGCATGGCGGCCAAAAAAGGGCAACAGTTTTTAAGTCAATATTCCATGAAGACTTTGGCAGCCTTTGAATCGCATGGAGTTTTTATAGCCGGCCCATTGAATCAACATGTTCTGGCGTTGGCTGTGTTATGTTTTCATGATGAGTTTATATTCTGTAACATTAATTTTTTTGGTCTGTTCCACTCAGCTAGCTAATTTTTTTTCCTGCTTTAACACGCCCCAGATGCTTTTCAACTGCCCCCCCACCTGGTTCAGTTGTATTTCTGCTGATATTTCTGGCTTTTGTTTACTTTCTCCACCTGATTCAGTTGTTTTCTGGATTCTGCAGCTTTTCCTGGCTCGGTCAGTTTAAGGAACTAAAATCTATATGAATAAAAAGTTATTAAATCCCATATTAATGGCGATAACAATGTTCCCAATCTGTAGTATAGATCACAGCCGACACACACCCAGAGACTCTAACATGACTTTTAAAAACTGGATCTTGCGTAAATCATATTGTAAGATCTTTGTTCAGAATCAATGGGAACAAATCTACTGACTAGTTTAGTGTACAAACTAAGAACCGTGTTCCCCACACTTTTTCACCATTCTAGACCCCCGCTGCGCTTTCATACCTTTATGATACTTTTGAAATGTATTTGCTTGCGTACGTCACAGTTGAATCTGTAATCTAATGCCGAATTCCAGTTCCGAGGAAATGTTTTGTTTTTTCCACATGCTGCCAACGAAAAACAGCCTCTCCTTTTTTTTTGGACAAAAACGCTTTGGTCATCAACTTGGACAAACTATTTCAGGCAGGTTTAGAGGCTTCCTTGTAGCTGTAGATCGATCATCACACACTGTTCATGTTTTCTATAATTATAATTATTTTACATTTTCTAAAAATGGGGAGCACACGAAAAAACTGTTGCTAACCTTGTATACGAACTGCTGTATTTGGATGTCTGTAAGTGTAGGATATTCAAATGCATTGGTAAAGCTTGTTTAAGAATTAAACCGCAGATCTTGGCAAACTCGGACTTTGAGGATTCCCGCAAAGCTAAAGGCTATCATTGCAGCTTCCGTATTGCAACGAAAGATATTCCTAGTTAAGCAAGAATACTTCCGGACAATAAAATATGTAAGAAAAAAAAGGACATATATAAAAAATGTGGCATCCACACGAAATGAAGATAGCGGCCTGTGGTTAATGGCGCTCGCTTTTTAGTGAAGTAATTACGCATATATAAACTGCGAGATAAGGCGAGAGAAAAAGACATAACAAAGCTAGTGGAGTCAACTATGCCTCATCACACGAATCGCTATGAAAGCAAGATTATGTACAATAGACGATCAGTTAGATTTTCTTAAAAACACACTGAAAAAACAGTGGCATGCAGCTTACACATTTAAAGATGTTGATCATGCAAATAACATACAATAATATCTTGTAACAAGAGGCAAAACCAATCGAGACCTTGCCCCCCACCAAAATTCCAGTGACAATATCAACCATCAGAAAAACCAACAGATGCAAGAAATCGGGTTTAATAGTCCTTTGGAATGAACCGTTGTGTAATTGTTGCACAAATATTGGCTGAGTAAAAAAGGAACAAAATTCTATATTCGCCAACAAGGAAATTGGAATGGCAAATCACAGCCATTACAAAAGCTAAGCAGCCGTTCGGAGTCCAGTGAACAAACAAGCACAAGAATGGTTATCAAAACCAGCGAATTGCAAATTTATTTACCAACGCCAAGGGACGAATACAGAGACACACCACACTTTGATAATATACAACTCCCAAACGACACCCATCAAATGGATCTCTATAATTTACCCTCTTGATACGATTAGAACGAAAAAGATTACGTACCGCACTACAGTCCATTACATAGTCTTCAAAGATACAAAGATGCGGAACCAATAACACAAAAAGTGCTTCTGCTGTTGCTGTTTGACCATACAACTAAAAACCAACGAGGCCCCTTAACTTATCCTCCGCAAGAATGCAAGTTGATGATGGAAAAGAATTTAAAAGGCAAGATAGAATCAATTATTGTTGAACAAAGATGTTACCAATAAAAGAGGCATTCGGGAGTTCACAGATCACAGCTTTAGTTGAAAACTTTAAACAAACAGTTAGCTGAAAGACTTTTCCTCCTACCAGTAATCACATAAGAGCTTGATGTGACCATACTCGCAACAACAGAATGGGTTAGGAAGATTGCCCTCAAGTTTTGTCCGCGCAATGAATAATGAAGAATTTAATAGAAGGGCTAAAGCCCAGTACAGCAATCCAGAAGACAAAACAATAAATGTTGCTGAAGACCTGTCCAAAAGTCAAAAAAACACCCAGGCAAACTATTACCGTTTTGGGTTTGAAATTACGGTACCATTATTTACCGGGGAAGCAGAAAAGGGGACACTCGCATCAGGCAAACCGATCCAGTTTGGAGTTTGAACCATATGAAATAAAAAGAATAGTAAAAAAGAATGCCGCCCGTGGTATTATTTACGAGAACGGACACAAACAACCAAACAACCATCTCCTCAAAGATTTTTGCGAAAGGAAGAACTGCAGATTAATCCCACCAGACACAGTCCAGTTGCTAGAATAATTATCCGTAAATCAATATTGAGTATTAAAATGGACGCTCAGAAGGAAGCGCAGAATGAAACCAGAAAGGTAAAAGGAAGAGACCTTGAAAATGATAACGGGAATCCTTTCATGTAAGCGTGAAATTGCTAATTTAAGGCAACATTAAGGAAACATTAAGGAAACACGTTTGTGTTTTGTAATCCAGAGTTTTCCATATGCCATCGGTCACTGGAGGACCGGCATAAACAGGGGGGTTTATATTTTTTCAGTCCGCACTTTTGTTATAAGATCAATTCATAGCTTCATCCAACTCAATTAAATCTTTTCTCAAGTTTGCTTGAACCGTTCGAAATTTTTTTTTATTATTTCAAGATAAGTCTTTTTCCCAATTTGGGGTTTTGAGTTGTAGGTGATTCTGCAGTTTAGCATGCATGATTAATCCACGAAAAGTGTTTATTCCATAATAGCATAACCCGCATGACATGAATTTCCCGCATCATTTCAAGGTCTCATCCATTACCATCTATATGATTTCATTCTGCGCTTCCTTCTGAGCTTCCATTTTAACCTCAACATAATTTTACGAAATTAACTACAGCACCTGGAACTGTGTCAGGTGGGATTATCTGCATATCTTCTATCCCAAAAAAGAATCTTTGAGGAGCTTGGTTGTTTTGTTGTGTCATTATTCATCCGTCAACTCAATACACGGGCGGATTCATTTTTAAAATCTTATTTATTTCATATGGATCAACACTCCCAAACTGGATCGGTTGCCCTGAGGTAGTGGCCCCTTCGCTCCCCCGGTAATAAAGGACCTTACTTTCAAACCACACGGTAATAGTTTGCTGGGTGTACTGGAGTCTATCAGCACCTTTTTGTTTTTCTTTTGATGCTTTTGTACTGGCTTTAGCCCTTTAATTCTTCAATATTCATTGCGCGCAAAACTGAGGGCAATCTTCTAACCCATTCCTGTGTTGCGAGAATTGTCCAATACGCTCTCTGGGATACTGGTAGGAGAAAAAGTCTTTCCCAACTGTTTGGTTAAAGTTTTCAACAATAAAGGCGTGTGATCTGTGAACTCCCCGGAATGCCTCTTTAATTGGTAAACTCTATGTTTCAACAATAATTGAATCACTTGCCCTTTAAATACTTTTCCAACTCACCTTGAATCATGCCGAGTATAAGTTAAGGGGCCTCGTTGTAATTTAGTTGTATGGGCAACAGCAGTCAGCAGAAGCACTCCTTTTGAGTTTAATGGTTCCGCATCTTTGTACATCTTCTTGCAAGATTATGGACAATGACTGTAATGTGCGAACTTAAACTCTTTTCGTCTAATCGGTATCAGAGGGTAAATATATAAGATCCATTTGATGGTTGTCGATTGGAGTTGTATTAACAAAGTGTGGGTCCCCCCTCTGAATCGTCTAGGCCTGGTAAATAAATTTTGCCAAATCGCTTGATTAATAACCATTCTTTTTGCTGTATTGTTCACTGACTCAGCTGCTTGGCTTAGCATTTTAATTGCAGTTATTCCTTCCAATAATCCATTTTTGGGCGAATAAACGATTTATGTTCATTGTTTGTTACTCAGCCAATATTATGTCAACAAAATAACACAACGTCCCATACCAAAGACAAAAACCAGATTTCATGCATCTTTTGTGTATTCTGATGGTTTTATAAAAGTCACTGAATTTTTGGTGGGGGCAATGTCTCGATTGGTTGGCCGTTACAAGATAATATTGTATTATTGCTTGATTCACATCTTTAAATGTTAAGCTGCATGCCCCTGTTTTTTTCAGTGTTTATTATAAAATCTAACAGTCAGATTCGTCCCCTTTGGCAACCGCGACCCGCCCCCTCCCCCCTTTCTTCACGACCCCCCGACATCTCTGTTCTCTCCTCTTCCCCCCCCCCCCCAACTCTCCACCCTCTCCGTCGCCTTCTCCCCCATGGCGGTCTCCCGGAACACCCCCCCCTCCTCCCACCACAGGCCCCTGCCTCTCCCCGACCTCCACTCCCTCCTCCCCCCCCACACCGCGTGCGGTCTCCTCCCTTCTCCTGGCCGCTTGACGCCGCCCACGCGACCGCTCCACCCGTATCGCACCAGCCCCAAGGCCGTGAGGCATCTCCCCCCCCGCTCCCCGCCCCTCCCGCCGTCCCCCCCTTCTTCCTCCCTCCCGCACCCGTCTCCTCTCTCAGTCCCCATTCTCTCTCCGATTACTTCCCGATTCTCGCCGGTGCACTCGCTCTACCGGCAGACCCCCCCTCCTCACGCCCCCCCGCCACGTCGCCGTCTCACAGCCCCCTCCAGCCCATCTCCCCCGTACACGGCCCTCTCCTCCCTCCCTCCCCCGCTGTGCTTCCCTCCCCCCGCCGCTTCCGTGATCCGGCGCTCCCCCTGCACCTCCCCCTCTGCCGTCATCTCTTCTCTCGTGCCCTGCTCCGCCTTCCCACTTCCACCTCCCCCATGCCCCAAATACCTACGCCCCGCCCCTCCAGCACCGTGCTGGGGGTGAGATGCTGTCGCCCCCGGGTCCTTCCCCTTTCTCCCTCTCTCGGCCCTCCCTCTCTCTCCGGCGCCTCCGTTCTTCCCGAGGCGTCAGTGCTCCCCCCTTTCCAACGAGGGTCAGAACCGAGCTACTTTCCGCACTCATCGGCTCGCGTCGTCCCTCCCCCCCCCCCCCCGGTCCCCTCCCCCACAGGGGAACCTCCCCCCGCCCCCCCACCGTCGCGCACGTAACCGACCTCACGCGCGCCGCGCGCCCTCCCCCGCCACGCCCCGGGTCGTCCGCCCCCACCACCCCCGTTCCCACTCCCCCGCCCGTCGCCCATCCCCCCGGTCGCCCCCAGACACGCCATCTCCCTCTCCGGTCGCCCCCACGCCCAACCCCTCCCCACTCTCCTTCCCCACCCGTCTCCCCCACCCCACCCCGACATGCACCAGACTTCTCCCCCATCCGGCATACCACGCGCCCGCGTCTCCCACGTCCCGCCGGCCGTCTCTAATTGCACGCCGTCCCGGCCCGTGCTCTCGGTCTCCGGCCCCCCCCATCTCTCCCCCTAAGCACCGGCAACGTACCTCAGATATCCTCCGCCCATCCTCCCCCCCGCGACCCCTCCGGCCCTTGAGGTCCCACGCAGCCCGCCCCTATAACCCCCTCGCGATCCGGAACGAATCCTCGGCCCACCACCAGCTTGGCAACATCTCGCTAGGACGGCGCCCAATGTTTTCAAGCGATCTTGTGCCTGCGGCAGTTGCTCCACAGCTTTGTTATGTCTTTTCACTCGCCTTCATCTTCGCAGTTTACTAAATGCGTAATTACTTCCACAAAAATGCGCGCGTCATAGGCACCACAGCGCCGCCTATCATCATGTACGAGTGAAGCATTTTATTATAAATGTTTTTTTTTCCTTACATATTTATCTGCCGGAAAAATCCTGCTTAACTAGAAATCTTTCGTAGCAAAGAAGCTGCAAGATAGCAATTAGCTTTGCAGAATCCTCAAAGTCTATTTGCAAGATCTGCCGGTTTAATTCTTAACAAGCTATTTACCAAGCATTGAATATCCCTACACTTAGACCTCAAATAACAGCAGAATGGTATACAAGGTTAGCAACATTTTTACGTGCTCATTTTTTAGAAAATAAAATCATTATAATTAATAAAAACATGAACAGTGATGATCTACTACAGCTACAGCAGCCTAAACCTTCCTGAACTTATGAATGACCAATTGATGACCAAGCTATTATGGTCCAAAAAAGGAGAGGCTTGTATTGCTTTAGGGACAGCATGTGGAAAAACAAAACAGTTTCCTCAGAAACTAGAATTCAGCATAGAACAGCTTCAACCGATTCGCCGCAAGACATATCAAAGTAACATAACAGGTATTGAAGCGCAGCGGGTCTAGAATGTGAAAAGTGTGGGGCAAACGGTTCTAGTTTGTACCCTAAACTAGTCAGTGAGATATTGGGCTCCCTTGATTCTGAACAAGATTCATACGTATAGATTTAACGCAAGATCCTGTTTTTAACAAAGTCCTTAGAGTCTCTAGGGTGTGATCTATACTACAGATTTGGAACATTGTTTCTCGCCATTAAATCATGGGATTAATAACCTTTAAACATAAAGATTATATATTTCCCTCAAAATGACCGAGCCAGAAAATCAGCGGGAATCAGAAAACACTGAAATCAGGGGCGAAAGTACCCAAGGCCAGAAAATCAGCATGCAAACACTGAACCAGGTGAGGGGCCTGACAAGCATCCTGGCGTGTAGAAAGGCAGGAAAAAAATAGCAGAGTGAACAGACAAAAAAAATTAATGTTTACAGAATATACTCATCATGAAAACATAAAACCGCCAACGCCAGAACAAGTTGATTACCAATGCCGGCTATAAAAACTCCAGCGATTCAGAGAGGGCCGCCAACGTCTTCATGAAATTGAACTTAAAACTGTTGCCACATTTTTGGCCGCCATTGCGCTGTTTGGGGGCAGTTAATACTGTTATAAAATATATAACCAATGGCACCAAAAACAAAAGCAATCAAAAAATCTGAGACCACAAAACCAGAAAAAGACAACAGCACGCCAAAACCGCCAATTAACAAAGCATCATTTTGATCCAATAATAAAGCAATAATATATAAGAACTTAATTTTTAAATCTTTATTAATAAAAATAGATCATGGCTATATACATAGATGAAGTCAATAAATAAAGACATGGAGCTAATAAAAGACATTTCCATAGACCAGAATTGGAATCAATGCGGTGGGCTTAGTGAAGTTAAGAACTATCATAAGATCTATGCTCCCGATCCCGCTCTCAGGGCTTAAGCAAGACATCCTCGGCGATTGACGCATTTGTTGAGGCGTGTGTGTACTATTTAGACATTACAATTTAAGATAAAAACATAGATTGTATGTTTTTGATATTATAAGGATAACTTAAATAAAACTTGGTCTGTACTTATGAGGATGACCTTAGTTATGTCTTGAGGTAACTTAATTAAGGAACTTAAATCAAGAAACTTCTTAAGAACTTGAAGTATTAATTATACACTTAATTAAAAACTTACTTACCATTGGGGTGACTTGAAGTGACTTGAGGTGACTTAAATTAAGAACTTAAAAAGAACTTAAGTGTGTCATGCGTGGGTGGGGTGGGGGGAGGAGGTGTGCATGCGTGTGGGAGAGGAAGGTGGCATGCGTGGGGTGGGGTGAGGGGCACATCTGTCCCAGTTTAATAAACTGTCGTGTGCGACGGGATGCTGCTTGACATCCTGTTTAGACTCATGCTGCTGAAGAATAGTACGTTCACTCATAAAACGGCTTATTTATTGTACATGTCAGCAAGGCTAATATTACTGCAGTCCTCCTGCTGCTAAATATAGCCGTTTCAATGTATAAACGGCTATTTAGGGGGGGGGGGGGGGGGGGGGGGTGGTAGCAGCTGACTTCACCACAGTCCCTCTGCATGCTAAAAAAGGACGGTTCATGTATTAACGGCTATGTATAGCAAGGCTGACTTCTCCAAGTCTCTTGCTGCGAAAAATAGCCTGTCAATGTATAAACGGATATTTATAGCAAGGCTGACTTCACACAGTCCTCATGCTGCTAAAATAGCCGTTCATGTATAAAAGACTAATTTAAAGCAAGGCTGACATCACCACAGACCACCTCCCGCAACAAAGAGCTTCATTATACTATCTTCTCACACAAAAAAGTAAATACCACACCCCTCCTCCTTTTCTCATCCGGGCTTGGGAATCGCCAGTATTAGTTACACCCCGTCATTGTCTTTTTTGAAGCATTTTATAAGAAGATAGTGATGGCTACACACTACTCCTCTCCATACTGGTAGATGTACTACGGGCCTGCCTTAGCCCTATCTAGTTTTTGCCAGAACATTCCACAAATCGCCAATTCAGTTGCATAAAGGGCACACTTGAAGTCAGAAGAACTGGTTAGAATTAGAAAAGAAGAAATATACACATCTTCATACCAGATCACTTGCCACATGAACGCTGAATCTTAGTTAACAATCTATCAAGTCCTGGAAAAACAAACTGAGAACATTTTTACTTGGGAGGAACAGACAAAAACTGATTCAAATAAAAGTATTTTAGCATACAACATCGTGTTTACCTCCCCTTAAAGAAATGAACGCCATGTTTTTTTTAACAAGGCTTTAGCTGTCTCAAGCCAGCTCCAACAAACAACGCGTGATGTTTGTTTTGCTTCGCCGACTTTCAACAATGCAGCGCCATTTATTAGATTAGGAACCAGCTCATCAATAGTCAACACTATTAAAACTGGCTGTATCGTTTGTCAACAATTAGTTGCCTTCAACGTTTCATTTCTGACCAACAAACCCTTTATAGATCCACAATTTCCTGTTCCTTTGGTAAACCGGTTACAACACCCACAGCACAGTAAAACGCGTCCGTGCTTGTCCGTCAGACTTGGAAGAATGTTGGTTAACCTAGTCATTTGAGCGCCCTCTTGATTGGCCGGGCTGTAGCCACAGCGCCATCGCGCGGGCAGTGTTGGCTGATGTAATAATGATGTAATCGAGCAGGCTGGGCGGGAAAGGAAGTGGGGGAAGGAGAGGTGCGGCAGTATTGATTTTTTTGGCCTCCCAGTTTGGTGGCGGGTCGCTAAGCCTGCTGACTTTGAACGCAGACTATATTTATTATAGATAACTTAGCAAGCAGAAAAAAAAACACTTTGTAGCAAAACTGTCTTTTCAGTGGAAGACCAGCAAGAACTAATAAATATTGTGTGTGTGTGTGTGATGTGGGTGTGTGTGTGTGTGTGTGTATGTGTGTGTGTGTTGTGTGTGAGTTTGTTGTGTTGTGTGTGTGTCCTGCCCGCCCTCTGTCTGTCGTCTGTCTCTCTCTTCTCTGTCCTCTCACTTCTCTGTCTGTCTGTCTGTTCTGAGGGCAATCTTGACTTTAACGGGCTTTGTCAGGGTTTGCCAGTGATTTCTCTCTCCTCTCTCTCTCCTTTTTTGTCTTTTTTTTCTTTTTTCCTCTTCTCTTATTTATTTTCTTTCTTCTCTCTTCTTTCTCTCCCTCCTCTCTATCCGCCCGGACTCTCTGCTCCCCACGCTGTAATTAACACACCGTTAATCGGTAATAATCGGATAGCCTAGTGCACCGCCCATTGTAATCTGGGGCGCTTTCAGCACGGCTGCTTTTCCCCTACGTTACCTATGGGGCGTGTTTTCAGCCATCGGCTACTTTCCCCCTACGCTACTCGCTGAAAAGTATTGTAAATTAGTAGTAAAAACGGATAACCCTACACAGTATGTCTGTTTGTAAGATAATCGTTATTTTTTGGTTATTGAAGTCTTAATTGTCAGAGAACAGGGAAAGGCGGCTTTTAAGGGCCACTTTCGCACCAAAACTTGGTGGAGGAGCAAGTGAGTTAGAAGCGCATTTCCCTGTTGTCTCTACTGCTCACAAGTTGTTTCTTCTGCTTTTCCGTCTCACTCTTTGTGAAGACTAGACTACCAGCGACTAAATGTACCAGTAAAGAACTGAGCCCGTGTCAGGTTTTTAACTTTCTTTTCTTTCTTTCTTCTGCTACCAGGCCGATACTCCTGCGGACACTGCCTGTATAGACAGGCAGTGGAGTTTTGTGTGTAGACCATTTTTGATCCCACCATTAAGAGACCATACTCCCATCTTTCCGGGAAGGTGCTTGCTATGTGTAACGTGTCATCCTACCAACCCAAACTGCCCTTTCACCTTCCTCCAAGGGAGACTCACTCACACCAGCTCCGTGACATAGCAACTATTGTCATCAGCAAGGGGCTTAGTAGATGTGGTCTGTCACGTCCGCCGAGGGAGATGGCAAACAACCAAGTCAGGGCTTCACTCCGCTTCACACACCAACGACCGTCCCGCATTCAACTCATCCACAAGCCCAAACCACTCAACTATGATTTCATCCCTAACCACACTCACAACCAAATTGTAACACAAGCTAACTAAATTTTTATTAATCACAGCACAACATGCGCTCCACAAGAAACAACAACCAATGATTTTGCTAAAACCAAACAGCGCACACAATTACATTAACAAGGACACGCTCGCTATAGACCACACACACACTGCCGACCGCTCTGCTTTCCTCTCTGTGTACAAAATCTTAATGCACCACAACAATCATATCAGGCCAAATGATTTCAAAAATGTAAGCACACCACCAACACCAGGTATTCAAATCATTCCCAACAATGCCAGCAACGCACGAATCACAATAATTCAGAATTTGAGAAAAATCAAAACTATCACCAACAAAAGTTCATTACTAAGCAGTCCCTTCAAAACCCAAAAGGTGAAACCAAAAGCCAAAGCCGTGAAAGCATTTTTTGACGTGTTTCTTCTGTTCCAAAGTTCATGGTTCACAACACCAAGACGATAGAACACATTCCAAAACCGAGCCGATGACAAACTAACATGAGAGTCCCACAGGTATGTTGGCGGAGACGAATATATGAGTCCATCAACAAAGAACTTCATTCAAATTCTTTGTCACGTTGATTCCTCCGTTCTCTACAGTCTCTCCGTTTCCACCTGATGACACATTCTATTCTCCACATTCATCCACTCTCCACTACTTAAATCTGTCCATTCATCCCGCTCCCAAGTCAGGAAGCCCAAGACCAAAGTCCCGTTGCTAAAACGAGGAGTCAATGGAGTCACTCCGTCCACGCCGCACCTGTCCCTTCGGACACAGACGTCACCCAAACCGTCAGTCGGCCACCAGCCTGACAACGGCCACTCTCACCACTCAGGTGGCGGAAGGGACCACGGCACAGCATCTAATCAGGTTCTGGATGACATTAAACTGACAGTAATACTAACCCGAGTCTCCCCAAGGAAAACCTAAGGTCCCAACACTTGAAAAAACATAGGTAAAATTTAATTAAAACACCATCTTATTCTTCCCGAAACAAGAAAAATGCAAACACCCTTTTAATTCCTCAAGAAAGAAGGACAATAACATTAATATAGATTTAACTTAAACATTTTGAACAATGTTATCAAAGGAACTTATTCAGACAAGTGTTTATATGTATGACATTGACCTTGAAGGTCAACTTCCGCCGGTCATCATGACCTTGGCCAATTATAACAAGTTTCCCAAAAGCGAAGAGAACTAACTGTCCAAAATTCGGAACACGCCTATCAATAACAACGAATTTATATAAAGCAAAAAATTATACAATACTACTGACTTCCCAACACTTAACTACAAAGTAAATGTTTTTTTTTCTCAAAAACAAATAACCCCAAGTCAAAAACATACAGACTAGTTCAATATAACTTCCTTTGCTTTTCCCAGCTTCACGAAAGACACTGTTCCCTTCTATATGTCTACTAAAATACATAACAACATTAAAATCGGCGAAGGGAAAGTTACCCTCTCATCAACCCTAAGTAAAACGCTCCCAAATCTCACACGTTCACAAATACACACGCTTTCTCCCACACCCTTATTCTCGCAGTCACGTAAAAATACACATGCTATAAAACCCATAAATGCCAGAAGCATGAAACAAAAGAGAAAATTGTAACTGAATACATTGAACCTGCGCACCACAACACAAACGCACAACATAGACATCCGAATCAGAGACGAACAACGGCAAAATTTCCAAACCTGAAACCCGAGACGGACCACGACCAGGCGCACAGAAAACTGTTGAAACTCCCACGAAATTTGTGGACAATAATGTCCACGCCACAACTCCCACCACTGTGGGGGAACAGAGAGCTCCAAGCCAAGCACAGCAACGTCGTGTGAGGAAAACTATCTAGTCCTCGCTGACGCGTCACACACAAGTGACCTCCCCTGTCAACCTGAACTCCGTTTCAGCCACGTCAAAATTCAAACCGGAGTTGTTGGACTCCTGGGAACGAAGTATCTAGGAAGACCCCCGCACGCTTGCATGCAACTATAAAAAACAGCACAGGCACACACCTTCCAAACACAAAGTTTTCTTAAGCCTAGCTATCACACACGTTCCTAAAATAAACAGTTGGAAGAACAAATCTGACCCTGTATCGTGACAGTGTCCTGTGTATGTTAGATTAGAAAAGGCGCCACTAAACACCACCGAAGTGACTCGCAGCAGCTCAGTGTCTCCTCTGTGGGTTGCCTCTTGACAACTTGACATTGACTGTTCCCTGTGGATTGCCGGTGCCGGGGCTGCAGTGGGCTGTGGCTGTGGACAGGGTGTCGGAATGAGCAGCATGGGTGCACTGCCACTGAGGTGGCACCAAAGATGGGATAGGAAAAAAAAAAGAGGTTTACCTGCTGTTCTCAGCCAACATGGTCTGTGTTCCTGGTAATTCAGTGATGTTGTTGTTTGCCCCTTAGCTGGGTTGTAAGCTTAGCAAGTGTTGGCAGGTGCCCGGTCAACGATGGAACTGCACGCAATGGTTTGTAGAGGGGACATAGTCCTCCCTGGTTTATGCTTGAGCTTTACTTCTCTGGATCCACCATGGTTAGCCTGGGGTGCAAGCCGCCCAGTTTCTGGCACCACCTCGTAGAGAATGTGGCTCTTCATCAAGCATGGAGGGTCTGAGCCGGGTCGAGGGGACTTCCAGCATAGTGCTCGCCCCTTTCGTGTCGGTCCCAGCAGCTGCATCCCCCTCACCCATCGAAAAGGTATGGAAGCATGGCGCACAGGCAGAGCAGACAGGGAACGCCCACCGCTATCTCCATGAGCAGAGACACCAGGTCCTGGAAGGTGGCGGGGAGAGAGCCCTGGTGACTCAGCACTGCCCACAACCATCAGTGTATCACCATGTCTGACCACTACATTCCATCAGCAGAGACTGTGCGCCCTAGGTCACCACGAGTTGTCCAAGAGAGGAAGGCTACAGTGTTAGACTGTGCACCCTAGGTCACCACGAGTCGTCCAAGAAGAGGAGGGCTAGAAGAGGAAGGCTACAGTGTTAGACTGTGCGCCCTAGGTCACCACGAGTCGTCCAAGAAGAGGAAGGCTACAGAGTTAGACTGTGCGCCCCAGGTCACCACGAGTCGTCCAAGAAGAGGAAGGCTACAGAGTTAGACTGTGCGCCCTAGGTCACCACGAGTCGTCCAAGAAGAGGAAGGCTACAGTGTTAGACTGTGCGCCCTAGGTCACCACGAGTCGTCCAAGAAGAGGAAGGCTACAGTGTTAGACTGTGCGCCCTAGGTCACCACGGGTCGTCCAAGAAGAGGAAGGCTCCAGTGTTCGGTCCCAGCATTGGGGCCTTGCTCGTGCACAAGCACAGCATATAGTTCGTCACTATCATAACTTTACATGATTTTGGTCAACAACTCTGTACTGTACTCTGGCGAGCAAAACGACACATTCTTTGTTCGTTCTTTAATCTGTCATTGACGTCATCCTACACTAACAAAGATCATCGACTAGCATGCACTTTTTTTTTTCCTTCTCACCAAACAAAGAAAAATGAACTGTATCCTTTGTGCCTGTTGCCTGTGTGGCTTTAATCACGTCAAGAGGTGTGCGTAACATTTCCAACTGTTACATCTTTAATTCCTATCCGTGGAAATCTCTTTCAGTGGGTCCATAAGATAAGATAAGATAATGTTGCTTATAGCCCAGCCGACCGCAGAGGGCCACATCAGGGCTGTCACCACGTTAAAATCAACTCACCAGTCATTTAAAAAAAAAAAAAAAACACTTTCACACATCTCGTTAAATGACATCGTCTACAAACGCACCAGAAACTTTGTTAAAAATCTTTCTTCCGTAAAATCTTAAATCAGATGAAAAATGTTAATTTCTCTCAAAAACTTAAGGATCACGTCAGGCGGGACATCCCTGAACAGGATCTTCATGGACTCCGCTGTAAAATGTTTGTGTCTCACATCGTGCAAGTCCCAACACTCTAAAAGAACATGTTTCATTGTGAGTGGCGCATGACATGGAATGCACCACGGAGCTTCTTCACTCTTTAAAAGGTAAGAATGGGTAAAATACGAATGGCCGGTGTGCAGCCGGCACAGAACCGTTTCCTCTTTACGACCACCCGACGTAGATGGGAGGAAGTCTTTAAGGTTTGGACGGATCTGAAAGAGTTTGTTATTCGTCTGTGTGTTCCAATCCTCCTGCCAGAGGTCTCTCACATAATCGTTAATTTTGGGTTTCACATCTGAGCAGGGGATAATAAGGGTTGGACAGTTTCTCTTTGTGGCGGTCTTGGCAAAACGATCAACCCTTTTCGTTCCCGCCGATGCCAACTGGCCAGGAACCCAAGAAAGGGTAATGTTGTAACCGTCCGCCTTCAACTTGCTAAAAAGTTCAAAAAAAAGTAAAAGTTCTGGATGCGAAGGTTGGGGCCCAGCTATGGCCTCCAAAGCTGACAGCGAATCCGACAGAACCAGAAAGTCCCTCCTCGAAGAATGGGAGTTTTCTTCAAAGCCAGTACTTAGAGCAGTACGTTCAGCAGAATAGACAGAAGCATCTGAATGTATATGTTCCAAACCCAATATCTGAGAAGGAGCCCAGGGCAGTAAGCTGCACGGGGCCACTCCATCCTCAGACTTTGGAACCGTCATGAAAACTTTTTGATAGGATGGGAATTTGGAACAGAGCTCGCATACAAAGCTTGTACCCAGAGAGCTGGTAACTCCTTACGGAAAGCTGCGAGATCAAAAACGAATCTCTGGTGTGAAAAAGGTCCATGAGGTTGATCCGGAAACTTGGAAAAATCGGAAACTACTCCCAGTTTCTATACCTGCATTCCGTACGTGAGGCTGCATACGAAGCCCAAACGGGAATACTTTTTGGGTTATTTCAACTTATTTTGGGAACGGAGGTCAAAAACACGTCAAGGCAGGATTCTGCGGTTCTGAGAACAGTCGGAGTAATAATTCAAAGACAGTTTCAGCCTGCGGTTGGACAACGAAGGTTCGCCCGCCTCTGCGTACTGGCTTTACACAGGGGTGGTGCGGAACGCTCCAAGACAGAGACGAAGCCCTTGATGGGGATAGGGCCCAAAAAGTTTGAGGTAAGAGGGTCTTGCGGAGCCGTAGACAGCACAACCGTAGTCCAGTTTGGAACGGACCAGGGCTCTGAAAGGGTGCAGCAAAGTTTTCTTATCGCGCCCCAGTGGGTGTGTGCTACGACCCGCAGAATATTCAGTGCCTTTTGGCAAGCAGTTTTGAGGTTTTTAATATGGCTGGAAAGTTAAGTTTTTGGTCAAAAAATGACTCCCAGAAATTTGGCCTCTTTAAACGGCGGGAATGGGAGATTTCCCTACTTGAAGTTCCGGATCTGGAAAAAACTGACGGAAATTATGGAAGTGAATACACTGGGTTTTTGTAGCAGAAAAGGTGAAACCGTTTTCATCCGCCCACCGATGATTTTATCTACGCAAAGCGGGAGCCTGCGCGGGACACTCTGGGTACAGGCTTCCACAAACAATGAGCAGTCTGAACCCGCTGAACGGGTTTTCACAATGTTGTTGATCTTATACTAAAGAGGGCAGGAGATAGTATGCTCCCCTGGGAACACCCAACCCTGCTCGTGGACATCAGAGAGAGTGGTGCCAACCCGGACCTGAAACTGTCGTGCTCCCAAAAAAATTTTTAAAATAAAAAGGGGGAAGATGACCTCGAAAACCCAGATCGTGGAGATCATGAAGTATCCCCCGACTTCCAGGTGGTATCGTAGGGCCTTCTCCAAGTCAAAGAAAATTGGCCACTGCATGTTTGTCTGTTTAAAAAAGCGTTTCTAAGTGTAGATTCCAGACGAATCAATGGTCAACTGTACTACGATGTTTGCGGAAACCACCCCTGTTCTTTCGCCAAAAGGCCATCGGTTTTCGAGTTTCCACATGAGCCTAGCATTGACCATTTTTTTCCATCAATTTACAGACACAGCTTGGTCAAAGCAATGGGACGGTATTTTAGATGGATTAGAAAAAATTTTCCCGGGTTGGGATGGAAAAAATGAGGGCTGTCCGCCAAAGAGGGTGGAAAGCAACCTGTATCCACACGTGGTTGTATACCTGTAACAGGATGTTTCAGACCTTCTTGCGAAGATGTTTCAATAGTTGAAAAAGTAGTCATCTATACCTGGAGAAGAATCGCTGCAAGAGAGTAAGGCAGATTTCAGCTCGTTCAATGTAAAAGAAGATTGTAGCTTCCATGTTGTCGGAATGAAAAGTTGCAGGGAGTTTTTCTTTTAGGGTTTTTGTGTTTGACAAAATGACTGATTTATTAGAAGAGGAGGAATTCTTTTCAATGGTTGAAGCAAGCAAATTAGCAACTGCTTTTTTTTTCTGTTATTAAAGAATCCGAAAACTTGAGATGGTTCACAGTGGACAGGTGTTCTTCCCTTTGATTTTTTTAAGATGTTCCCACACTTTTTTTTAAAGAAGTTTTTGATGTCAGCCTGGAGCAGAACCTTTTTCTCCAGGACCGACGTTTACTGATTTTAAAAGTGTGTCTCGATTTAGCACGGAGTTTCGGATGGGCTCGAGCTTTGGGGGCCCCCGAAGGTCGTTGGTATACCTGACGCTGAGCCCGTTTTCTAATTTTGAAATTTGTTGGCATTCTGAATCGAAACCGGGTGTTTTTTGGGCATTTGAAGTTTATCAGAAGACCCGGAATACAGGCTTTAGCACATTTGATCATAGTGTTAGTGAGAGATTCTGCTGGGTCTGGACTCTGAAAAAAATCATGTCCTGGAATTCTTTTAAAATAGTGGCTGCAAATTAGATCCCAGTTTGCTTTTTTATAATTGAATGTTGAGAGACAGAAAACGGTTCAGTTAATACAGGTTGTAGAAGGACGGGGAAATGGTCACTTCCGTGCAGATCGTCATGGACAGACCACTCATATCCAGGACCAGCGGGGGGTCACAAACCGCAAATCTAAACCACGAAAGTGAACCTGTGGAAGAGTGGAGGTAAGTTGCAGATCCGTCGTTTCAGAAAAACACAAATCCAAATCCAAAAGGGACATCCTCATCAGCAACCTCTGGATGACGAACCGGTACTACCCCAAAGAGGGTTGTGACCGTTAAAGTCACCCAACAGCAAAAAGGTCGAGGGAGTTCCTCTATCAGACTGACAAGGTCCCTGACGACAAACCGGGACAGAAGGTGAGAGATAAAGAGACAGATTGTCACAGTCTTGTGGAGAGTTGACCTCGCAGTACACCTGAAGGGGGTAGACAGAGTGACAGGACATACAACAAAGTTTTGTGTAGGAGAAGGGCAACAAACCGCCCGACATTCCCAGCGTGGATGGTTTTTGCAGTTTCGAAAGAATATTAAAGCCAGAAAGAGTAAAGGTCTTCTGGCTTTGAATTTGAGTTTCTTGAAGAGCCACGACGGGAAAGGTTTTAGAGACTGACACAGAAGCGCAGCTCCTCGAAGTTGGGAAATTTTGACCACGGATATTCCAATGGAATATTGTATTATCTCATGGTGCAGAGGGCGAAAAGGGAGAGATCAGGTCATCTCCTCCTTTAACATCTGCTGCTAAAGCGTAAATTTTGTTGCTTAAATTTTACTGGACTATCTGCAGACCTGCGGCAACTTGCCAACAGGTGAAGTAGGTCTGGGTTTGGGGGACGGTGGAGGTTTTTTCCTCAACTCCACCATCTTTCCCACTAGGTTGAACTCCCTTGCCCGCACGGCACTGGACAGAGGAGTTCGAGGGGGGGGTGCTGGTTTTTTAAAACTGCCCAGCACAGATGTTGTAGACTGCTGGGCAGTCTGAGGGGGTGCGATTTTTTGCCTCCACCAGGGGCAGTCACTTTGGTTGGAGGGGGTGGACCTGCTTCCACCAGAGCTGACAGTTTTTCCCTTTCAATGTCTTCGAAAACGTAAAATTATCATCTGACAGCAGACCCGACCGAGTTGGAACTGTTGGAACTTTCTTTATCGGCCGAAGCATACGAAGAAGCTTTTCGGCGACTGACTGCCCACAACCTGCTTGCGGGCTTCAAAAAAGGAGATTTTCTTTTCTGTCTTAACCCTTTGTATTGCAGATTCCTGAATCCCACGAGGACAATTCCGTGAAGAGGAGGGATTTGGGCGCCACCGCAGTTTGCACAATGTGCCGATCTTTACACGGGCCCCTCATGGTTGCCTTTTCAGCAATACCAACACCTCCCGCCCAGAACAACGGTCTCTGACATGGCCAAAATTCTGGCATCGGAAGCACCTCAACGGGGACGGAAACGTACAACAGAACCCGGGCAAACAGTAGCCGACTTTGATGACCGGAGGCGCACAGGGTTGCAGAATGTCAAAAGAGGGTGTTGGTGGCCACTCTTTCTGCACCCTTCTTGACAGTCACCCTGCCCTACCTCCGTCACAACCCTGGGATGCCAGCTCCGTTTTGATCTCTGCCTCTGAAACACCTGATAATTCCCTGCAGCGAATCACTCCTTTTGATGAATTTAATTGTTTGCCGGGGAGTTACCCTGATCTCCCTGTCCACAAGTTTCGTTGCTTCAGCAGCTGTTCAGATTGTTTTGCGATTGCACTGAATGAGAAACGAGCCGTTCCTCAAACCCTTGATGGACCGAGGGTCACCTGCATAACCTTTAAAACCCTTTTGGATAGCAAAAGGGCTCAAAGCTGTAAGGGGTCTTTCCCTTTCTCAGTTTTCCCTTCCATAACGAGCCAGGAGCCCAAAAAAACCCGTCCCTTCTGTCTAACCTCCATTTTCCGAATCGCTGTCACTATCAAAATCCCTGAAATAAGGGATGCTGCCTTCCTCTTTTTTGGGGGATGATTTTTGAAAAAGCCATATTGAGTGAATTTGTGTTTCATCCCTCCCTTACCCACCCACCCCTTTGGGGTCCAACTAAGGGGCCCGGCCAAAAACCAATGTCTTGACCCTTCCAGGGTTCGGGAGAGACATACGACAAGCAGAAGCAACCAACCCTATCCCCCTGATCATGCTCAACTCCCGGAACAGAGAGCTGAGCACTGCAGGGTTTACTTGGCCAGCTGGGGGAAAAAGCCCGTCTTGACCCAACCCCAAGAAGGGGAAACCGATTAGTACACCCGGGCCAAAGTGTACTCCCTGTCTAGGGGAGGTCCGAGCCAAAGTGATGTGTTGAGAGCGCTGGGCCCCCTCAATCACCAGGATCTCATTCCCCTCCGACACCAGGTCGCACCGCACGGCAAACGCGGCGGATCTTAAGGAGACCACAGAGAGAAAAGGAGTGTGGAAAAGAAGACTTGAAGGGGAGACGAAGAAGAAAAGGGCCAAATAAGGAGGCAGAAAACAAGAAAAGGGGAAAGGGCGGTTACTCTTAGTCAGGATCCTCACCCTTAGCCTATCTGACATGGGGAAGCCCTACCAGGGGCATCAACTCCTTACCACGTTACGCTTAGGCCAAACAGCATCTGCACCTCTCAGGCCTAGAAGCAGTATGAAAAAAACAGCCTATCTCCAAGTATTGATCCCCCGCCAGCAGAGCCAAGGGGTCACTGGACCACGCAAACCCTCCGACCACGACAAGGTCGTACCCCCCGAGGGAGTGGGTCCATAATGAGTTAAAATATTTTCTCATCACTATCTATACATTTTTGATGGCTATGAGAAAACTTGTTTTCTGCATCAGTGACTCTGAAATAGCCACACCTCATAAGGATACTTGCTAGTTATCACCAAACAAAACGGCAGTCCCCTTACCTACAGTTCCACACAATACAGAAACACTTGATTCAGACCAAAGCCATCATTTCACAAAGAATATTTCAATAGAATTAACAAGATGTGCATGCATTAAAACCAAGCTGCATAAAAGGGACAGAAGTGAAAGGGTGAAGGAGATGTGGTGGGTGTGGTGTGTGCGCGCGCGCGCGTGAAAGAAGACGTGGTGTGTTTTGCGCGCCGCGCGTATTTTTGTGTTGCATGTTTTGTGTGCGCACGCGCGCGTGTGTGTGCATGCATGCTTGTGTGTGTGCGCGCGGGCACGTGTGTGTGTGCGCGTGTGTGTCCGGAGAAAAATGAACCGTTCAGTTTTCTACAGGTTTTGGAGTCAATATTCTACGAAGAATATTGATTCCTGTAGAATATTGACTCCCATGGTTACGGAGAATACTGACTCCCGCAGAAAAATTACCCCTGACTCGATTTTGTTACAGTTTGCAAACT
>JAFLJL010014992.1:0-12562 GCA_018398815.1 Conus ventricosus | reverse complement strand
TCCGTCGCTCAGACTGCCGGACTTTGTTCTGCATCCCCTTCCAAGGCCTGTCCTTCTGCTCAAAAGAGAGAGAGAGAGAGAGAAGAGAGAGAGAGGAGAGAGAGAGAGAGAGAGAGAGGATGGGTATGGGGGGGGGGGGGGTGATGGGGGCGGATCGGTAAGGGGCCTCAAACCTTTAGCTCTCGAGGTCCTGCAAATTGGAGGTAACGGCAAGTGCAAATTGTGGTCTGGATATGTCTGTGTGCTGATGTGTCCTTGTGTCTGTTCTGGTCTGTCTGTCTGTCTGCCTGTCTGTCTGTCTGGTCTCTCTCTCATACTCCCTCTCTCTCTCCTCATCTCTCTCTCCTCATCTCTCTCTCTCTGTTTCTCTCCTCCTCCCCTTTGTCCCCTCCCTCGCTCCTCCCATCCCCCATGTCTTTCCCTCTTTCCTTCAAACTCTCTTACCCCCAGAACTTGGAATTTCTGTCACTGTTTCCAGTGTTTCATTTCATTCTTTTTTCCCTTTTTTTATTATTAGTGACTGCTTTTGTGTGTAAAACCATTTTGAATTTTTTGAGATGGTGGTGGTGTGGTGGGGGGGGGGGTATCGCGCAAGAACGCGTGTAGTTTATGTCTATTGATCCTCATTAACATTTGTGTATTCTCTCTCTCTCTCTCTCTTCTCTCTCCATCTCTCAATCATTCCTCTCCCCTCTCTCTCTCTTTTCTTCTCTCTCACAATTCTCTCTCTCTCTCTCTCTCTCCTCTCTCCGCGCACTTTCTCTCTCTCTCTCCTCGTCTCTCTCTCTCTCTCATCTCTCTCTCTCTCATTATGTCCCTCCTCCCCGTCCCCGTCCAATGCCTACCCTACCCCCTGCACCGACAGGAAGTGAAGGGTATTTTGTGTTATCTACAAGCAACTCATAAACGGTGGTTCCATCTTCCATTTTCCCAATTTTTAATGACCGGGCGAAAGGAGATAGCAAGAGTGTTGTAGGGTGGCGGAAGACCAGGGAGAGGGGATGATTGAAAGGGGGTGGGGGGGGGGGGGGGGGGTAAGAGTGAGACGGAGGGAGGAACTATGAACGAAGGATCCAACTGGATGACAGGCTCTGTACTCTAACCATTAACCAGGCCCAGAGATTCAGACACCCTTGCAGTACTGGCACGAAATATGAGCCACACTCTTGAGTCGGATCCATTCATAGATAACTTGGCTGTGTGGCAACCGCTCTTCTCATCTGAGCCCATAGCAAACTTATCATTGGCGCGAGCCGGTCGGGGCAGAAGAAAAAAAAGACTCTCAAATAAATGGCTGTGATGGGAATCGAACCCTGACCTCCTCGCAGGGAGCCCGCAAAGCTAACCACTTGGGCATGGCGCTGGTTCATTTGGATTCAGTTCTGACAGAGCTGTTTTGGTGTAAAGTTAAAACTGGTAGGAGGGATGTTTTTGTAAAGTTCTAATAGTGTGTGTGATAAAGGTCTGTCTGAAGTGGTTTGTTTTTCGTTCCAGTAAAGGTGTTCAGCAATGTTCTGATAAGAGTGTTGTATGAACACCACTGTGCAGGGTGTTTTGATGAACTGCTACGGGAGGTCTCTTCAAAATTTCTGATACAAGCATTTTGGTAAGCGTCCGGTACAGGTATTGAGTGAATTTCTGGTTGGGGAGCTTTGTAAGATTTCGGTGCGTAGTTTGCTAACGTTCTGGTAACGATTTCCAGGAAGGTGTCAGGGACGGTTTGTAAACATTGTGGTAAAGATGCTTGGTAAAGTTCCGGTAGAGGTGTTTTGGTAAAGTTCCGGTGGAGGTGTTTTTGGTAAAGTTCCGGTGGAGGTGTTTTGGTGAAGTTCCGGTAGAGGTGTTTGGGTGATGTTCTGATAGAGGGGTTATATATATATATATATATATATATATATAATATAATATATATATATATATATATATATATATATATATATATATATATATATATATGTGTGTGTGTGTGTGTGTGTGTGTGTGTGTGTGTGTGTGTGTGTGTGTATTTCTTCAATCTAAGACATAAGAGCAAGCTTTGTTTATAATTCAATATTTCTTGCAGTCATTGCAACACCAAGATGCTCTGTAAGTTGCTGGAACGGTGCGCGGTACTTATCCTTGAATTTATTAGTTTGTTGTATTTTAGTCCCTTGCGGATTCATTCCAAGAACTGACCCTCAGCACTTGTGTCTTAAGAGGATATCCTTTTATATTTTCTACTTTTCACAAGAAAATGTAGCTTGTTTTGCTCTTTCATGATTTCTTTTGCTTCTTAGGTGGCTCCTTTGGTTGGTTTTTTGAAAACTCAACAAACATACTACGGTATTGCACACCAGCCTTTTCTGGGATTGCATTCTTCTTAAAACTGAAAAGGCAGAGGAGTCAAATTACCACTTTCCGCGGTCACTGAGGAGAAACCACCAAGTTTCGAAATATCGGTATATGACCAGGAGTTATATGTTAGTGAGTTAAACTCCCTATTGGAGACTATAAGCTTGCTGAAGGTTCATTTATTTTATTTTTTCCCCATTCACCCACTCAAGCACATACTGTTAGTTAGGCAGAATCATCTACCACTGCAGATATGAATGCTTATCTCCCCCTATTTCTTCAATCTAAGACATAAGAGCAAGCTTTGTTCATAATTCAATATTTCTTGCAGTCATTGCAACACCAAGCTGCTCTGTAAGTTGCTGGAACGGTGCGCGTACTTATCCTTGGAATTTATTAGTTTGTTGTATAAAATATATATATATATATATGTGTGTGTGTGTGCACACACGCACTCATTTTCCCACTCCTCTCAACCTGCTCGCCTCTTTCCCACATACATAAACACACGCCCCTTTCCCACATACATAAACACACGCCCCCCCTTCCCCTTCACATACATAAACACACGCCCCTTTCCCACATACGTTAACACACGCCCCTTTCCCACATACGTTAACACACGCCCCTTTCCCACATACGTTGACACACGCCCCTTTCCCACATACGTTAACACACGCCCCTTTCCCACATACGTTAACGCACGCCCCTTTCCCACATACATAAACACACGACCCTTCCCCACATATATGAACACACGCCCCTTCCCCACATACATAAACACATGCCCATTTCCCACAAACATAAACACACGCCCCCTTTCCCACATACATAAACACACGCCCCTTTCCCACATACAAAAACACACGCCCCTTTCTCGCATACATAAACATACGCCCATTTCCCACAAACATAAACACACGCCCTTTCCCACATACATAAACACATGCCCATTTCCCACATACATAAACACACGCCCATTTCCCACATACGTAAACACATGCCCATTTCCTACAAACATACACACACGCCCCTTTACCACATACATAAACGCATGCCAATTTCCTACAAATAGAAACACACGCCCATTTCCCACATACATAAACACGCGCCCCTTCCCCACATACAAAAACACACGCCCCTTTCCCACATACATAAACACATGCCCATTTCCCACAAACATGAACACACGCACGCCACATACAACAACTACTACGGCTGACCGGTGACCTCTGACCGTGTGACGAAGGCTCACGTACAATATTATATGCTGAGCAGGAAACGGGTTCTTGCCTGTTGGGATGTGACTGGCGCCCAACACGTACCTCACCATTTTTTGACAAGCTGTCGTCCTGGTGCCGGCAGCGCAGTGTGATAGAGCTGCCCCTCTCGTGGGATAGTTGTCTCCGTCTGTCATTTCATCTGGTGCGGACGTCGACACTGAATGTGACAGACTGACGCGCGAGCTGAAAGAGGCAGTGCGAGGTAGGTACAACTCTTCTGGGATGAATATCTCCGTCTGCCGTATCCCCGGTAACAGACGTTGAACCTGGCTGTAACCGACTAACGCGTGAGTCGGAATAGGACCTCTCAGCTGTCGGCATGGGTGATTGTGGTGACGCACGATCCACGTCAACCTTCGTCTCAAGAGCTCTTGCTAGTTCTGCGGCTGGCACGGCTGTTTGGTGACCTTCCAGCGGCTGTAGGAAGCAGCAGAGGTAGTGGGATGAGTATTAACAAAGCGAGGGCACGGACGGACAGACTGACATACATGCCGACAGGCAGACAGACTGGCAGACCGAGGGAAAGTGATTTGTCACAGCGACAAGATTTCCCAGATGATGTGAGTCTGTCAGATATCCCCGAGACCTGCATCAGTCAGGGCTGATCAGTCTCCCCCCTCCCCCCTCTCACCCCCCCCCCCTCCCCGCCTCTCTCATCCCGTCCTTCCATCCATACTCGCCCTTCTCTCCCCTTACTTCCTTTCCTGTCGCCCTCACCCGCCCTGCACTCCCTCTTCCTTCTCTCCTGAATCTAGCCAGTGAGAGTGAGTGTGTGTATGGCAATGCATGCATACGTACGGGCAGGCGTGCGACCGTCCGTGCATGCGTGCGTGCGCACGTTCGTGTGTGTGTGTGTGTGTGTGTGTGTGTGTGTGCGTGTGCGAGCGCGCACGCGCTCACGTTTCAGATTGTGTGTGTGCGCGTACGTTTCAGGTGCGTGTGTGTGTGCGCGCGTGTGTGTGTGCGTGCGCGTGCGCGCGGATGTATGTGTGTGTGTGCGCGTGTGTGCGTGCGTGCGCGCGCGCGGATGTATGTGTGTGTGTGTGTTCGAGCGCGCGCGCGCTTACGTTTCAGATGTGTGTGTGCGCGTACGTTTCAGGTGCGTGTGTGTGTGTGTGTGTGTGTGTGCGAGTGTGCGCGCGCGCGCGTATGTATGTGTGTTGTGTGTGTGTGCGTGCGTGCGCGCGCGCGGATGTATGTGTGTGTGTGTGGTATGTGTGTGTGTGTACGCGCGTGTGTGCGTGCGTGCGCGCGCGCGCGGATGTATGTGTGTGTGTGCGCGCGCGTGCGCGGATGTATGTGTGTGTGCGTGCGTGCGCGCGCGCGCGAGTATGTGTGTGTGTGTGTGTGTGTGTGTGTGTGTGTGTGTGTGTGTGTGTGTGTGTGTGTCTGTGTGTAAAGGACAGTGGACGCGGGAGTGGCTATGGTGTAAGAGGGACCCAACTCGGCAAGTCTTGAGTTTTAGCGAGGAAGGGAAACTGGGCTTAGTTCTGCTGGTTGATTGCCGGTGTCGTCATTGATGTACTTTTGGGGTTGAACATAGTTAAGACCTCTCTCTCTCTCTCTCCTCTCTCTCATCTCTCTCTCCTCCTCTCTCTCTCTCTCTCTCTCTGACTGAAAACTGTCTCTCTTTCTCTGTCTGTCTGTCTGTCTGTATGTCTGTCTGTCTCTCTCTCTCTGTCTCTCTCTCCCTCTCCCTCTCTCTCTCTCTCTCCTCTCCCTCTCTCTCTCTCTCTCTCTCTCTCTCTCTCTCGCCCTCTCTCTCTATCTGTCTCTCTCTCCCTCTCTCTCTCCCCCTCTCCCCTCTCTCTCCTCTCTCTCTCGACTGTAAACTGTCTCTCTTTCTCTGTCTGTCTGTCTTATGTCTGCCCTGCTCTCTCTCTCACTGTCTCTCTCTCTCCTCCTCTCTCTCTCCTCCCTCCCCCTCTCCTCTCTCTCTCTCGCCCTCTCTCTCTCTCTGTCTCTCTCCCCTCTCTCTCTCTCTCTCTCCCTCTCTCTCTCTCTCTTGTCTCTCCCCTCTCTCTCTTCTCTGTCTCTCTCTTATCTCTCTCTCTCTCCTCTCCTCTCCTCTCTCTCTCTCTCTCTCTCTCCAATTGTTTACCCACCAGTCTTTTCTTCCCTTCAGACTCTTTTTTAACAGCGGTGTCTTCAGAACAGCAAGCGTAGGTAGGTCCAGTACCTCTGGGGACAGCAGAACGTGCTCTAACACCCCCTACTCTACCCCCTACCCTCGTCCTCTTCGCACCCTCCCCCCTTCCCCCCCCCCCCCCCCCCCCCCCCGCGCCACCACTCCATTATTCCTCCCTCCACATCCTACTCCTTCCAGCCCCTTGTCCTGGCAGAGTAGTGCACGAGCCGTGTCGTAGCCGTCCAATCCCCACGTCTGTCCCGCTCTTCTAGGTCTGGTCCTCCACCAGTTCTGAGAGTTTCTGTTCAGTTCTTGAAGCCTTTTGGTAACGTTGTGGGTGCAGACGTCTTGCTTTCAGCTATCGCTATTGGACTGCCTTTTCTGTTCCTTTCATTCGTTTTCTTTTGAAAATATATTGATTTGCGTACTGTAGTTATCACTGGCACTGTTGGGTTGATTCTCTGTTCCTCTGTATTCATTTCTTTCGATATATGCATTCACACACACACACACACACACGCATACACACACACACACACGCACGCACGCACGCACGCACGCACGCACGCACGCACACACACACACACACACACACACACACACACACACGCCATTTGACGCGCACGCCTGTGTGTGTGTGTTGTGTTTTGTGTGTGTTGTGTGTGTGTGTGTGTGTGTGTGTGTGTGTGCCTACATGGTGTGCACACATGCGCTTGCGTTCGTGCATGCCTGCATGTGAGCGCGCGCGCGCGCACTTGTGTGTAAATGGATGCATGCGCCGTGTCTGTGTGCGCGTGTACATGTATATATGTACATGTATGAAATTATATGTGTGCATGTATACATGCACCTGTGTGTGTGTGTGTGTGTGTGTGTGTGTGTTGTGTGTGAGTGTGTGTGTGTGTGTGGTGTTTTGTGTGTTTGTGTGTGTGCGCGTGCGTGCGGTGCATGCATTGCGTGTGCCTCTGTGTGTTGTGTGTGTGTGTGTGTGGTTGTGTGTGTGTGTGAGGGAAAGTGGACGCGGGAGTGACACTGACATAGAAGGGAGGTTGTGGTTGTGTCAGGAAGTGGCGCAGACAATAAAGCCCCCTGCCCAAGTCAAACTGGCCTGCTCACTGTGGCTACACACCGAAGATGAATGCGCCAAGGCCTTACTAACTCAAGAAGCCGAGGGTTTATATAGACAGGCAAGATTAGCTTTGAGAATTGTTTCTGTGTCTCAAAGCTGAAATTCTCTTCTTTCCTTTCATCTGGCCATGACGTACACTCCATGTGTTTCCAAGTAGACAGATTGAAATGAAAGGAATGGGACTATTTGGGAGGGGAACCGCCTGATGCAAAGGTAGGGTCACGGTGACTGAGAAGGCCCTGAAATGTGACGGGAAGGTCATACATTTGAAATTGTGAATGACTTCATCTGCGGAAATCCCCCCCCCCCCCCCACCCCCCACCCCCAAAGAAGTGATGTGAATGGTTGGGGTTGTTTTGTTTAGGTCAGTTATCAGTTTCATATCAAATGCAGCTCAAACTTATGCTCGGGCCCCAAAACCCTTCACTGGTTTATACATCATTTAGAGCGAAGTCCGCATTGTGGAGTGTGTAGCCAGCGCGTCCAGACCTTTCCCATTACTCATAGGAAGGGATGCACATGGGTTTGTCTGCCCTCTGTCCACCAACAAGTTGGTTTCTCCTCTCTGTCTCTGTCTGTCTGTCTGTCTGTCTCTCTCTCTCTCTCTCTCCTCTCTCTCTCTCTCTCTCTCTGCTTTTTGAATGTGGATAGTAGAACTCCCAATGATTTGGTATACGGTGAACTTGGAAGATATCCTGTTTATCTAAATTCTTATTTGAAATGTATAAAATACTGGCTCAAACTAACGAGAAGGGATGAATGCAGGATACCCTATAAAGGTTACAGGATGTTGTTGAAGTTAGACAATAATGGTAAGAGGACTTGGGCTTCAAATGTTCGACAATGTTTAAATTCATATGGATTTGGATTTGTTTGGGATAACCAAGGTGTTGAAAATATATCAGGATTTCTAAATTGTTTTAAACAGAGGATTATTGATTGCAGTGGCAGGACTGGCATGACCATATGTATAACAGTGATAGATTTGTTCAGTACAAATTATTTAAATCGACGCACAAATTAGAGCATTATATTAAGTTAAAAATGAATAGATACGTTAGGTGTGCACTGACAAAATTCAGATTCGTGTATCTGACATTGCTTGCCATCGTTTTAGATATAGCAATGTTGTTGAAATGATCTAACATGTCGATTATGTAAAAGAGCAAGAGAAGATGAAATACATTTTTTGTTTTGCTGTCCTGCTCTGAGTGATTTAAGAATAAAACTTATCCAATCCAAATATTATACAGAACCATGTAACTTTAGACTCATTCTCTTATTATCGACAAGTAATGAGAGCACACTATTGAATTTAGCTAAGTATGTTTATGAAGGAAACAAGAGAATTCAGACTGCAATATCTTGAGGTTATGTTTGTTTGTTTGTTTCTTAACTTACGGTATTTCATCATTAGCATTTTGATTCGTTTTCTTCGTGACATGTATTACATTTATGAAACCCCCTTCATTATGGGGCTTTGGCCTTAATCTGAATAAAAGATTCGCATTCGCATTCGCATTCGCATTCTCTCTCTCTCTACGTATGGATGGATGCACATGGGTTTGTCTTCCCTCAGTACGCCAAGAAGCTGGTTTCTCCTCTCTGTCTCTGTCTGTCTGTCTGTCTGTCTGTCTGTCTGTCTGTCTGTTTCTCTCTCTCTCTCTCTCCTCTCTCTCTCTCTCCTCTCCTCTCTCTCTCTCTCTCTCTCCTCACACACTCCTCTCTCTCTCTCTCTGTCTGTCTGTCTGTCTCTCATATAGAAATAGCACCATTAAGTGACACGTCATTGCACCATTAAGTGACACGTCATTTTTTGGGCAGAATGCGCTTTTAGAGACCGAGGAAAGAATTGTATAAATCAGGGGAACTGGAGGGCGAAGAGAAGAAGAAGAAGAAGAAGAAGAAGAAGAAGAAGAAGAAGAAGAAGAAGAAGGAGGAGGAGGAGCAGGGGAAGGAGGAGGGGAGAGGAGGAGGATGAATAGAGGAGGAGGAGGAGGAGGAAGAGTAGTAGGAGAGAAAGGAGAACAAATTGAACAGAACCCTGTGGGGAAAAGAAAGAAAGGAAAAGAGAAATAACATAAAACAGAAAAAGCAGGACAAGTTAGAAGAAGAAGAAGAAAGGTTAAGAAGAAGGAAAAGAAGATAGAAAGAAAGAAAGAAAAGAAGAAGAAGGAAACACAAGACAATTTCTTATAAGTTTATGGATAAAAGTTAAATGGTTACGAGAGAGGTTAAAGGTGTGGCTAGGAGAGAGGTGTGAAGTGTGGCTAGGAGAGAGGTGTAAAGGTGCGGCTAGCTGAAAGGCGTGCTTGGAGAGCAGTGTAAAGGTGTGGCTAGGAGAGCAGTGTAAAGGCGTGGCTAGGAGAGAGGTGTGAAGGTGTGGCTAGGAGAGAGGTGTAAAGGCGTGGCTAGGTGAAAGGTGTGGCTAGGAGAGAGGTGTAAAGGTGTGGCTAGGTGAAAGGTGTAAAGGTGTGGCTAGGAGAGAGGTGTAAAGGTGTGGCTAGGAGAGCAGTGTAAAGGTGTGGCTAGGAGAGAGGTGTGAAGGTGTGGCTAGGTGAAAGGTGTAAAGGTGTGGCTAGATGAAAGGTGTAAAGGTGTGGCTAGGAGAGAGGTGTAAAGGTGTGGCTAGAGAGCAGTGTAAAGGCGTGGCTAGGAGAGAGGTGTAAAGGCGTGGCTAGAGAGAGGTGTAAAGGTGTGGCTAGGTGAAAGGTGTAAAGGTGTGGCTGGGAGAGAGGTGTAAAGGTGTGGCTAGGAGAGCAGTGTAAAGGTGTGGCTAGGAGAGAGGTGTGAAGGTGTGGCTAGGTGAAAGGTGTAAAGGTGTGGCTAGGTGAAAGGTGTAAAGGTGTGGCTAGAGAGAGGTGTAAAGGTAAGGCTAGAGAGCAGGGTAAAGGCGTGGCTAGGAGAGAGGTGTAAAGGTGTGGCTAGGTGAAAGGTGTAAAGGTGTGGCTAGGAGAGGAGTGTAAAGGTGTGGCTAGGAGAACAGTGTAAAGGTGTGGCTAGGAGAGCAGTGTAAAGGTGTGGCTAGGAGAGAGGTGTGAAGGTGTGGCTAGGAGAGAGAGGTGTAAATTTGAGGGTTTATACGGAAAATAAAGTCATTGCTGGAGTTGTACGTTTGGAGCCAGAACAGAAAATTTAATGTGTAGCTAGAAGAGAATTGTCACTTGAATTTGTGGCGAGAAGAAACGTGTTGGATTGCGGCTAGAAGAGAAATGTAGCGTTGTGAATAGAATTGTAATGTTGTAAAAAGAAGAGAAATGTAGCGTTGTGAATAGAATTGTAAAGTTGTAAAAAGAAGAGAAATGTAGCGTTGTGAATAGAATTGTAAAGATGTGAACAGGAGAGAAATGTAACCTTGTGAATACAACTGTAAAGTTGTAAACAGAAGAGAAATGTAAAGTTGTGAATAAATGGTAAAGATGTGAACAGAAAAGAAATCTAAAGTTGTGAACAGAAGAGAAATGTAAAGTTGTGAACAGAAAGGAAATCTAAAGGTGTAAACAGAAGAGAAATGTAAAGTTGTGAATAAATTGTAAAGACGTGAACAGAAAAGAAATCTAAAGTTGTAAACAGAAGAGAAATGTAAAGTTGTGAATAGATTGTAAAGATGTGAACAGAAAAGAAATCTAAAGTTGTAAACAGAATAGAAATCTAAAGTTGTGAACAGAAGAGAAATATAAAGTTGTGAACAGAAAGGAAATCTAAAGGTGTAAACAGAAGAGAAATGTAAAGTTGTGAATAGATTGTAAAGATGTGAACAGAAAAGAAGTCTAAAGTTGTAAACAGAAGAGAAATGTAAAGTTGTGAACAGAAGAGAAATTTCAGTTGTGGCTTGCTTGGAAGCGTAAAGTTGAGCCTAGCGAAGAAGTGACGATGTGGCAACAACAAAAAACAAAAAACAAACAAAACAAAACAAAACCAAAAAAAAAAGAGGTAAATTTATGGGAAGACGAGACGTGTAACGTTACCGTTAGAATTTCTGTAAAGCTTTCTGACAGACGAAAGGATGCAGTTAGTGGCTAGTAGAAAACTGTAAATGTGTAAGCAGAAAAGAAATGGAAAGGTGTGTGTAAGACCGACGTGTGTCAGGTTGTGGACAGAAGAGAACAGCTCAGCAGGGGTTCAACAGATGTGTACACTTCAGCCGACAGGAGCGGCACTCCGGCCCTGAGTTCCTGACTGCTGCCAGTCTGTGCTGTGCTGCCAGGGAGGTCGGGGTGACCACAAGACTATTCTCCATACCCTCTCCCCCACTGCCTACCTCCCCCCCCCCCCCCCCCCCCCCCAGCCCCCTGTGTTTGTTGACAGACATCAGGAATGTAAACAGCCAGGCTCCGGGTTCTGGGGACTGCTGGAAGATGGCACCGTCTTCAGAGTAAAATGTCACAACCTTTCTTTCTTTCCTTCTTTCTTTTCTTTTGTTTTCTTTTCTTTCTATCTTCCTTTCTTTCTTCCTTGTTTCCTTCCTTCCTTCCTTTCGTTCGTTCTTTCGTTCTTTTCTGTCTTTTCTTTGCCAGCTTCCCTCTCATACTCCCTCCATCTCTGTCTGTCTGTCTGTCTGACTGACTGTCTGTCTGTGTGTCTGACTGTCAATCTGTCTCTCTTCCGCCCGCTCTCTCCTCTCTCTCTCTCTCTCTCCTTCTCTCTCTCTTTCTGTGTGTGTGTGTGGTGTGTGTGTGTGTGTGTGTGTGTGTTGTGTGTGTGTGTGTGTGTGTTGTGTGTCTGAGTGTGAGCGCATGCGACGAAAAATGATTTGAAGACAGAAAGACGTACAGACAGATAATAGAGGGAGAGAGAGAGAGAGAGAGAGAGAGAGAGAGAGAGAGAGAGAGAGAGAGAGAGAGAGAGAGACAGATAGACAGAGAAAGAGAGAGAGAGAGAGAGAGAGAGATAGACAGAGAAATAGAGAGAGAGAGAGAGACGAGAGTGAGAGAGAGAGAGAGAGAGAGAAGTGGGTGGGGGAGAGGGGAGAGAGCGGTGGACATAAAAGAGAAAAGGCAAGGGGATAGAGAGAGTGGGGATGAATACAGGGAAAAACGATCAAGAATCATGAAAAAGGAAAGCTCTCTCTCTCTCTCTCTCTCTCTCTCTCTCTCTCTCTCTCTCTCTCTCTCTCCTCTCACACACACACACACACACACACACACACACGCACGCACACACGCATGCACGCTCACACACACACACACACACACACACACACACACACACACACACACACACACACACACACTACACACACACACACCACACACACACCACACACACACACACACACACACACACACACACACACACTTACACACACACACACACACACACACACACACACACACACACACACACACACACACACACTGAAACGTGACCTTTCCCTTCCTCTCCCCATCAGCAGCGGGGCGAGCAGAGTGATGAAAAGATGCCGTCTGGTAAGACACGCTATACGTCGGCATCTATTTGGGAACTTTGTTCACCACCATTACCCCCCCCCCCCCCCCCCCCCGCCTGGTTTCACCCTTTCCTCCAACGCCCTCTCCCTCCCCCTCCCCCCACTCCCCCTCCTCCCATCCACCATCCCTCTCTTGCTACTCCCTCCACACACTCTTCAGCCTCTGCCTCATCTCTGTCTGCCTCATTGTCATTCTGCCATTCTTCTCCCGCACTTCCAGTTCCAGATCAGGAAGGCAGATC
>JAFLJL010014991.1:40000-41537 GCA_018398815.1 Conus ventricosus | reverse complement strand
TGAAGAAATCCACCTAGTGCAGTGACATGAAGAAATCCATGTAGTGCAGCGACATGAAAGAAATCCACCTAGTGCAGTGACATGAAGAAATCCGTGTAGTGCAATGACATAAACGAAATTCATGTAGTGCAATGACATGAACGAAATCCATGTTGTGCAATGGCATGAACGAAATCCATGTTGTGCAATGGCATGAACAAAATTCATGTTGTGCAATGGCATGAAGAAATTCACGTAGTGCAATGACATGAAAAAAATCCACGTAGTGCAATGAGATGAAAGAAATCCATGTAGTGCAATGAAATGAAAGAAATCAACATAGTGCAATGACATGAAAGAAATCCATGTTGTGCAATGGCATGAAGAAATCAACGTAGTGCAATGACATGAAGAAATTCACGTAGTGCAATGACAAGAAGAAATCCACGTAGTGCAATGACATGAACGAAATCCATGTAGTGCAATGACATGAAGAAATCAACGTAGTGCAATGACATGAAGAAATTCATGTAGTGCGATGACATGAAGAAATCCACGTAGTGCAATGACATGAACGAAATCCATGTAGTGCAATGACATGAAAGAAATCCATGTAGTGCAATGACATGAAGAAATCCACCTAGTGCAATGACATGAAGAGATCCACGTAGTGCAGTGACATGAAAGAAATCCACCTAGTGCAGTGACATGAAGAAATCCACATAGTGCAATGACATGATGAAATCCACGTAGTGCAGTAACATGAAGGAAATCCACCTGGTGCAGTGACATGAAAAAATCCACCTAGTGCAATGGCATGAAGAAATCCATGTAGTGCAGTGACATGAAAGAAATCCACCTAGTGCAGTGACATGAAAGAAATCCACCTAGTGCAGTGACATGAAGAAATCCACAAAGTGCAATGACATGAAGAAATCCACGTAGTGCAGTGGCATGAAAGAAATCCACCAGGTGCAGTGACATGAAAGAAATCCACCTAGTGCAGTGACATGAAAGAAATCCACCTAGTGCAGTGACATGAAGAAATCCACATAGTGCAATGACATGAAGAAATCCACGTAGTGCAGTGACATGAAAGAAATCCACCTAGTGCAGTGACATGAAGAAATCCACCTAGTGCAATGGCATGAAGAAATCCATGCAGTGCAGTGACATGAAAGAAATCCACCTAGTGCAGTGACATGAAGAAATCCACGTAGTGCAATGACATGAAGAAATCCATGTAGTGCAATGACAGGAAGAAATTCACGTAGTGCAATGACATGAAGAAATCAACGTAGTGCAATGACATGAACGAAATCCATGTAGTGCAATGACATGAAAGAAATCCATGTAGTGCAATGGCATGAAATAAATCCACCTAGTGCAATGACATGAAAGAAATCCATGTAGTGCAATGACATGAAATAAATCCATACAGTGCAATGACATGAAGAAATCCACGTAGTGCAATGACATGAAGAAATTCACCTAGTGCAATGACATGAAGAAATCCACGTAGTGCAATGACATCAAGAAATCCACGTAGTGCAATGAC
>JAFLJL010014991.1:0-35000 GCA_018398815.1 Conus ventricosus | reverse complement strand
AAACACTGAATAAACATCCTCCGAAGATGGAGTACGGCTGCCTACGAGGCGGGATAATCAAAAATGGTCGTGGTCGTGCACGCAATCTTTCCACTGTGGATGACAGAGTCACCTTTCTCTGTACCAAGTGACCCTGTGAGTGTTTAGCGCAGGTATGCACAACAACACCAACTGAATAAACGTGTCTCTTCTGCTTTTTTTCTGCCCAAAAAAAGAAACGACAGCCGACACAAGATATCGCATTTCATCATCACATGATATCTTAGTGGAATTGCTAACGACAGCCAAGTGTGTACATGAGGCTTAACGTCGGACACCCTAATTAAAGAGACTGCCGACGGCAACAGAGTCTAACACACCATTCAGAAATACAGGCAATCTGTTTGAGAAACAGTTTTCACAATATATACGACAGCCGTGTGTGTGTGTGTGTCCATAAGGCCAATAAAGTCGGACACTCTAATTAAAGAGATTGTCAATGGGGCCAGACAGAACCTGACACACCATTAAGAAATACAAGCAATCTGCCTCAGAATCAGCACTCGCAATACTGTACATTGATACGACTAACGAATTTCGGGGGAAAATTTTGTGTATGAAATGTTGTATTCATGGTCTAGCTTTTAGAAACATGGGAAGAAGAGAATATCTCAGAATTCCGTATGCGAGGAAGTGAATACATCCTGTGCAAGTGTACGTTTATCCGAGCGAGTTCGCACACGCGCGTTTACGTGTGCGTGCGCGCGCGCGCGTGTGTGTGTGTGTGTGTGTGTGTGTGTGTGTGTGTGTGTGTGTGTGT
This sequence comes from Conus ventricosus, assembly GCA_018398815.1. Classification (NCBI taxonomy): domain Eukaryota; kingdom Metazoa; phylum Mollusca; class Gastropoda; order Neogastropoda; family Conidae; genus Conus; species Conus ventricosus. The sequence goes on along the minus strand of JAFLJL010014991.1, from coordinate 34,201 downwards.
GTGTGTGTGTGTGTGTGTGTGTGTGTGTATTGTGTGCGTGTGTACATGTGCATATGTGAGTGCTCAGGCTTTTAGAATGCCTATATAGCTGCATGTTTTGTGAGTGTTTTGCTGGTAGCTTTGTACGCATGAGAGAGAGAGAGAGAGAGAGAGAGAGAGAGAGAGAGAGAGAGAGAGAGAGAGAGAGAGAGAGAGAGAGAAAGAGAGAGAGAGAGAGAGGGGGGGGGGAAGGGGCGATAAGAGACATCAATTTAACGGAGGAAGGGGGGGGGGGTTCATGCGCATGTACATAATCGTTGACACTCACAAGGGGGGCGGCCCGCACGATCGTGCACAATTTGTCGGTTGTATGTAAAGTGCACTTGTGCGGTGTTGTGCTCCTAATGGTCGCCAACCTTTTCTTTTTTCTGGTGTAAAAAAAAACTAGAACCAATAAGCGTAGACGCACATGCCTCAATGGGGGGCATCACCAGGACGACAATAACCCGATGTGTTGTTGATATCAAACTGATTTATGTTTTTAGTGTGTGTGTGTGTGTGTGTGTGTGTGTGTGTGTGTGTGTGTGTGTGTGTGTGTGTGTGTGTGTCCAGCGGGGTTTTTTTTTTCGGTGGGGGGTGGGGGTGGGAGGGGGGGGCGATGAAAACTAATGTTGAGCCTGAGCTGCATCGGAGAGGTTCGACAAGTGCGTTGTTGATGATGTTATGATTCAATGTCTTCGATGTGGTCTACTGTAGCACGCGTACTTTTGTGATAGACTCATGGTGGTGTTATTATTGATGCGTTTGTTGCTCATGTCGAGAAGGCAATAGATTGTTTTCCCTCCCCCCTTCCCTTTGTACGTACGACGCGAGTCCTTAAGCTGTTGGTAAATCATCTGTATCATCATGTGAACAGAAAATAATAAAGCACAGTAGAGTCATCCAATTCCACCGAGTGTGTGATCATGGGAGGAGAGAGAGACATAGAGAGAGAGACTTTCGTGGGTGTTGTGTGTGTGCGCGCTTGCGCATCCGTGCGTGCGTGTCAATGCGCGCGCGCCCTCGCGCGCGCGCGCGCGTGTGTGTGCGTGTGTGTGTGTGTGTGTGTGTGTGTGTGTGTGTGTGTGTGTGTGTGTGTGTGTGTGTGTGTGTGTGTGTGTGTGCATCCGTGCGTGCGTGCCCACGCGCATGTGCGTGTGTGTGTGCGTGCGCGCGCGTGCGTGTGTATGTGTGTGTGTGCATGCGTATGTGTGTGTATGTGCACGCGCGCACGGGTGTGTGTGTGTGCGTGTGTGTGTGTGTGTGTGTGTGTGTGTGTGTGTGCGTGCGTGTGTGTGTGTGTGTGTGTGTGTGTGTGTGTGTGTGTGTGTGTGTGTGTGTGTGTGTGTGTGAGTGTGTGTGTGTGTGAGTGTGTGTGTGTGTGTGTGTGTGTGTGTGTGTGTGTGTGTGTGTGTGTGTGTGTGTGTGTGTGTCATGGGCTGTAACTGTGCTCTACACAAATGAATGCTGATTACTTTCTGTTGTTGCGAGCGTGTAAGTATGTCTTGGCATCTGCCTTGACATACGTGTGTCCACCCATTGGATGTATACTGTGTGCACTTGTTTGTTCGTGTACACGAGTCGACGTGTGAGGGCCATCGCACATAAGCATGTGATTGCATACAAACTGATACAATTAAAACAAACAAGGAACTTCACACTCAACAGTCGCCTCATCGTGCCACACGCACGTATTTGGTGGGACATTTGCGCGATGAGTATCTACCAATAACAAACGAGTCTGTTCGGCGTGCTTCGGGAAGACACCACAAAGACCGGTACATAATTAGACAAGGCTTCCTTCTTAATTAAGAGCAATGCTCATCTTGTTTGCTACGAGGAAGGACGGGATTGCAGACGAGTGCGAAGCGGAATCAGAGACTGATTTGTTTAAAATTTCGCCTTCTTTATCACCTCTGTCTCTTCGAGGTCCGGTGTCTTATTCACACACACACACACACACACACACACACACACACACACAACCTCTTTCCATCCATCTATCCTTCAATATATCTTTCCGCCAATTTGTCTATCTGCCTGTCTATCTCTCTATCTGCCCTTCTATCCATCTGTCTCTCCGTCTCTCTCTCTCTCTCTCTCTCTCTCTCTCTCTCTCTTTCTCTGTGTGTGTGTGTGTGTGTGTGTGTGTGTGTGTGTGTGTGTGTGTGTGTGTGTGTGTGTGTGAATCTAATATCCTGTTTAATGTAAAGTCTTTCATCTCTACACCCTGATCCGAAGAAGCTGTTATGTCAACGATGTTTTATCAACAACAACAACAAAAACAAACAAACAAAAAAAATATTCCTTTTTTCATTCCCGTTCACGACAGGCGGTTTTAGACTACTGTGAAACGTTTTTTTTCTCTCCACAAATGAACGTTTATACATATACATTTTTCATCGAATAAAACTGAATTAATGTGTCTTGTGTCACACAATTGGCTGTAACATGGGCCTGCCCGATATGAGTGGAGGCGTGGCGCAGTTATGAAGTCTTTTAGTTTTTTTTTTTTCTTTTCTGGCAGTGAAAGAGAAACATGCAGAACATACGATGAACAACATGAAAACCGAGGCACAGGTGTATACGTATAGACACAACCGAGCTGTCAAAACTACGGTCCATATATATTAAAAAATAAAAAGGAATTTTTACAATGTAGTTTTATGATATACTTGTGTGTTCAATAAATGCTTTCTGTTCAGTCAAATGCTTTGGCGTTGAACGTTGCCATATATTAGGATTCACGATAAACAATTTTTGTTCTTAACGGAGAGCGGGAAGCAACTCCACTCAATACGACTAAGCCCACACGAGTGATCTCCCGCGGTGAGCTGAAAACAGTACACCCTGATCGATTGAATGATCCCCCTTCGTGAAACGACATTATTGCACCCTGATCGATTAATTCAGTTTTTGCCCTATGTCTACCAAACGAGAAGCGGAGGGAGGGTGCACTGGTATTTGGACAGGTAAGCATAGCATAAATCTACTAAATAGGCAACAACGCCAAGAGTTGACTACGAAACGCTGAAGAAGCGTGGTTCAGTTCCTGTACTTCATACTTACTTGGTTAGTTTCAAAGTAAGTAACTGCTGGGGTAACTAGAAATGAACTTGAGAGAAAACTATGTCGCGGAACGAAAGAAACAAACTGGAAGACAAACGCGACGTGTTCTCACTTCCTTGGTCGTCAGGCAAGGCAGACATCAAAGATGATGAAAACGAAGCACGAACGGAGTTTCACTGATCTCCTCAAAATAGATGTGGAATACTTACCTGCCTAAATGAATACCGGAATTTTGAAGAGGATGGTGGTAATCCCAAGGCAAGGCAAGGAAGGCGGCGGCAGCAGCAGCAGCAGCAGCGGATGTAGATGCGAGCGGGGTTGAGAGCAGATGGAGAGATTAGCCGACACAGACCATCACAGCCTCACAAGGACTGCCCCACGTCACAACAAAGAGGCGCAGACCAACGTGCCTGCCGGAGAGCCCTGCGAGTGAGTTATCACTCCCCCCCTCCCCCCCCCCCCCCCCCCCCCCCCCCCCCCCCCCCCCCTACCCTCTCCTGGCTTTGTTTTGACCTAGGACGATTCTGGAGTAAACATAATCGATAAGATGATGGTAATTATGACGATAACGACGACGATAACACCAATAATAATAATGACAACAACAACAATAATGATGATAACGACGATGATAATGATGATGGTAATAGCAGCAACAACTAATTCTTCTGGACATCCTGTCTTTCACCAGATACATCACAGCTAGACTCTCTCTCCATATCTCCCTCTCACAAACACACACACACACACACGCACGCACGCACGCACGCACGCACCCACACGCCACACACACACACACACACACACACACACACACACACACACACACACACACGCACGCAAACACACACACACACACACACACACACACACACACACACACACACACACACACACACACACACACACACAGAGTTCATGGCCCTTCTTCGTAGCAGCACACAGAGTCCGCACAAGATAATACGCTCTCTCTCTCTCTCTCTCTCTCTCTCTCTCTCTCTCTCTCTCTCTCTCTCTTCTCTCTCTCTCTCTGTCCCTCCCTCCCTACCTCCCTCTCCCCCTCTGTCTCTCTCTCTCTGCACCTCCATCCCCACCTAATACGCACAGAATGAACATCATCAGAGCATACTAAGTTCTTCACTTTACTCACTAGAGAATGTAAATATCTTCGTTCAAGCTCACCCATCTTATTTTGCACGAAAACCCCCCTTTTCACATCTAAATCACGTCCATCAGAGAACGGAGAAATACCGGTTCTAACTCACCCGTTCGAAACTAACGTTTCGAACGGCCGCCCTAGAACCGGTATTTCTCCGTTCTCTGACAAGTAAGACTTCAACAATGAATTAAAAATGATAATCCATCACACATTCTCTTTCAATAACCAAAAAATAACGATTATCTACAAACAAACATACTGTGTAGGGTTATCCGTTTTAAATACTAATTTACTAAACTTTTCAGATTGTAGTTTTGCTTCAATCCTTTGTTTTTCTTGTTTGTTTTTAATAACATTATTTTCGCGCAAACATTCATCAAATGCGTCTCTGTCTTTCATGTGAAATAAAACTACAGTCTTAACTGTTGTCTAAAGTCTTTTAAAACTGAGTTATATTTCTGACATAAAATCCACACACTTATCCCAGAAATGTCTTCCACTGAAAGCCAGTTTTGATAAAGTGTTTCTCTTTTTAACTATGTCTCTTTCTGCCGAACAGTCATCTATAATAAATAGTGTCTGCGTTCCTTCAAACGCTCTATAAAAGTATTCTAAACACTCACTCAATTTATTGCTAGGATCAACTAAATATATGTTATCATCCGCCATATAAACCTAGCTTCTATCATGATATGCTTTGGTTCCATTTAAGTTTTGGGGCAGAAAATTACAATTAATCAAAATTATAGCGAAAAAACTGTTTGTAATAGGTCTAGGACAAATATTGTTTTCCACAGCCAGTTTGTCCACAAATCAATGAACAATGAGGCTTTTTTGTCATAAAGTTTAACTGCTCCATAGTTTTTTATAGCAGAATTTAATCTAATCCAGTTATTGTTTTTATCATGCTCTCTGTCAAAACTTGTTCAGTATAATAAAATCCTATAAGATCTAAATGTGTTAAGATTAATCCAATTTAGTTCTGTAGATTGTTTCTATTTAGACTAATATTGATTTTGTTGCTTGTTGTTATGACCTTAATATCCTCGCCATTGTGAAGAATGACGACGGTAACTTTAAGTTTTTCAACGTCTAAGTTTTGCCAGCTAATTAGAATTCCTTTAGAAGGACGTCACTAACGCCCACAACCCCATCCCTCCCCTCATCTTTTAAGACAGAAATTTCAAATATCATTGTGAACGCATCTCCTAATTTCATTTGCGGAATGAACTGTAATTTTGTAGAAGCATCTTTTAAAACTGATTCTCTTCTGTGGAGGATGTACTGTTTATTCCCATACGGCTTTATTTCAATCTCTTTCCGACTATTGTCCTCTGGCATAAGACTTACATGTAAAGGGCCAGAGTTGAATGCTTTTTTGAAACTTTTTTGACGGCTAAAAATGTAATGGGCTTATGAATTCAAATTTTATGTCCCATTCTAAATATGGTTCCAAGTGCCATTTGAGGTCAGGTTTTCGAACTATTTTATTCATACTGGCCAACATTATTTGCTTCTAGATTGCGCAGCTGTTCTAGTTTAGGAAACTTTTTGCTGTCGCCAACCTCTTTGCGTTTATAATCACCATCTTTAGTGTACTCAAAACCATACAAAGCGCCTATCTCACCGTTCTGTTCAAAGTCCGCAACGTCTGCAAGGTCTTTTAATTCTAAGGTTATACACCTTACAGGCGCCAATGTAACTCCTATTCTTCTGGCCCATGCGACATTATTTTTTTAGTACAACTTATTATTTTATTTCCAAAACAATGTGTGGGTTATCACATTTTACGACTTTTCCCTGTTTTGTGTGTGATCGTTATATTAAATGATCTGACCCTCCACAAGCTAATTTTTAAACTGTAAATTAGGGAATTGTATAATTTCATAATCGCAATATGCAGCTTTCCCTGACGGAAGAGCTCTTAAAACAGTTGAGGGCCTTCCATCATGTAAGTTTTCATCAGTGCTCAGCTCATCCAAATGAACATAGAGTAATGAATGTAATGCAAGATCGAGCGGATTTCTCCCTCATAAGTAGTTTTGTTTGGTGTAACTCTAAATCTATGATTGTCAGCTGCAAAGCCTAACATTTTAGCTAGCTCTTTATCAAAATAGTAACCTGCTTCTTCTTCAGGCTTGAATGTTAACATTGTTTTTAGATTTGCATTGTTAAGTTTGAGAGTAATGTCGAAGTTACTCATTGCTTCTTTTAGTGAACAAAACCCGTAATAACCATCAGGTATTGTTAACTGCTAACTTGGCCCCTGTTTTGTCAACTTTTAGAATCTTATTTATTATTCTTTGATTCACTTATATTAAACCATGCAACTTTGTAAAAAATTTCGTGGAGTGCGACCATTCTGGTTCCGCAATTGTTATCAATAGCATGTTCTAAAAACGAAGGACGGTCTTGAGTTGTTATTGTTACAAACATTTTTTAAACGAAATAAAAATGAGTGCATTCAAATATACTAATGCAAAATATTCTGTTGGGCCGCACTATAATCTTAAAATATAGCAACTGACACCCTCGACATTTCTGTGACTCAGTCTGACACCTTTCAAGTAAAGGTGAGTACTCCATTAAACAGATATCTTAACCCCCCCATTAAAAAAGACTACATCGCAAAAGTGTGGTTTAGTCATCCGATGCAGTTTTATCAGAACCAGTTAAACTTTGCTGTGTTTTGTGCAACAACTGGGTGTGGAGTGTCGTATGCTGATCATTTAAATCATCCTGATCCTTTGGTGAGGTCGGTGTATAGATTTCATTTCTATTACACCTTCAGGGGTATTTTGACTGAACTGCAAGCACCATTACCTAATGACAAACCGTTTAATCCATTCAGCAACCGAATAGACATGAAGGCTTTTGAAAGGATCTGTAACGAATTCAATATTAATGTTAAGACAGACTTTAGACAAAAGTTGGATCTTAATCATGGCTTAGGCACCCCTTATTTTTGGGGCGTGCACAGAAAGTATAACTATGATGGCATCCTCCTTACACATCTTTCTCTTCAGGCACAGCTGTTCACCTCGGGTCTATAGAGCAAGAGCATAAAACAGCATGGACAACATTTATCTTAGACACTTCTAAGGGCCTAACTAGAGCGGGAATAGAACGAATAAACGACTCTATTCGTACTTACGTTTGGTGGTTTGCTAGGTTCGCAAGCACAGACAAGGTCGAGGATAACTAATCCTTCTACTGGCTTTTTATGCACAAAAACAATACTTAGCAAATTTAGAGGACGCCATAAAATTTTACAGTTGATTTGCCTTCAAGTATTAAAAGGTACCAAAATGTTTTACAATACGCAAGATCGAAAGTAGACTTTGCTGTTGGCACTGGTTTATACATGCTGCCTTCTGACCTCAGACTCCAGATAGGTACAATAATAAACTACAATAATGAAATCCTTGTGGCAGGCAATGAACAGAAGATCGGAAAAAACGACATAAATTCTGAGCCAGTAATATTACATAACAATAAAAAAAACAAGATGACCCCCCAAGATTAAGTCATCTAATCCCCGAGGTCCAAAGCCCAAAGACTGTTGAAGACCGCGAAGTCAAAAATAATGACCATGAATATGAAAAGACAGCACTTGTTGTTGGATTAACTGGCCTAGGATTACTCCTTCTTTATTTTACTAAATAGTAACCCGACTATTAAGACAACTAATGCCCATAAGTGCTCAGCCATAAAGCCAACTACTTTGCTTGCAGTAGACAAAAGCCAGCTAACGACACCCCCCTAATAAAACCTGGTAAAGAGTCTATAGCTTTCCAGCTATTTTTTTTTAATAAACTCGCAAGATGATCAAGCTGTTTTTTACCCATGATTTATCAGGGGGTGAGGGAGGCGATGGTGGTGGAGGCACTGGACTTTGACCACCGCCGCCTGTAATAGCCAACACCAGTGAAATTATTGCAAACCCTAAGGCTTGTTATAACGCTGCTAATGGGACTCCCTGCTCTCTAAACAGCGTTCGTATTCGTTCTGCTAGCGTTGTGTTTTCATAAATTTTTTGGATAGTTTCTCTTACTTCGCTTACTGATTTTGTAATTGTTCTCGGTTAGTATTCAAACATTTCTGTCTAGCTAATCTTTCTAATTAAGATCATCTAGTCTTTGTTCTATTCTTTTTTTAATCTCAGGCCCTAAGTTGGCGTCGTCAGCCTCAGCAAGTTTTTCTTTTCTTTTCTATACGCTCCTTAGTTCAGTCGTTTTGCTAAATTGTTTAATAATTCCCCTTTGATGGTTCTTAAAGCACGATAAAGGGGCTACTATTCTCTCTCAGGTAGCCGTGGTTCGCTTATTGTTTCTAATGCTGTTTTTTCTTTTTCAGTGAGTTCTGCTATTGCATTTATTATTTGGGCTGCTGCTTGACCTAAATCTTCAGGTTTCGTGTTTTGTATTTGGTTAGCTGTTGGGAGTTCTTGCAGTGCGTTTTGAAAATTCAACAACTTCTTCCCTATTTAATTTTGGTATAGTAATGCCAAGGCGATTCCGCTCGCTTGCACTGAGCCTTTGCCCAAATTGTATTTATGCCTACAACTTTGATGGGTCTCGCTTGTTGTAAGCGGAACACTTCTCCTTTGTTGTTTTTCACATACAAATGGTTATCTTTTAGTTCAAAATCATCAGGTATATAGTTTGGGGAGGTCCTAGTCCTAAACTTTGGTATATGATCTGACCTTCCCTTTCTTTTAATTCACGCCTTTGCCGCGCTTCTACAAATTTCTCATGTACTGAGAGCCTTGAGCGATGCTGCTCCCAAGGGAATCACTCAGTCGTCTCCAGGATCAGAAACATCAAAATCTTCACTTCAATGCCTGCCATGTTTTTAAATAATTAACTTTTTATTTTGTTTTATAAAAAAATGTCACAAAATATGGCTCAATTTTTGACCCGCATAGGAGGCTGAAAGAACCCTTTTGGCGTGAAGGGAAATAAAGGGAAATTTTACTGTTCCAAATAATCCATCTACTATTGATGCAGATCAATTCTTACTGTCAGATTTCCAACCTAGGAGCGGATGAAGTGATTGTGCCAGGCTCGGCGCGTCTTACTTTCAAAATAACCGCTTCAACAACAGACCCAAAACAAAAACAGTTGTCCAGAATCTGGGACGGGCAATCTTTTAAGAAAATTTCTATAAAACTTGAGGGGCAAGAAATATTTTCTTTACACAATGCAGACATATTTTTAACCTTTTTTGGTCTAGGGGCTAACCGGGAACGAAAGGGCCGATCTTGGGGTTTTAAGGAATCGAAAATGAAGATGCACTAAAACATAGAATAGGCGCTGAAGATGTTTAAAGACGACAAAAGGTAGTAGCTGTAAGTTATGCGTAGGGTTAATCGCTTTTCCATACCCTTAGATTTTGAGTTGTTAAAAGCGCATCCCCATACTTCAAGGAGCATTAAAAGACAGATGTCATAGGAACTAACTTTTAATGACTACAAATATGTTATTTTTATCTACAGACACCGAAGCAAAGTACAGCATTTCTGCATCTCGTTAGAGTTTGACGTTGTTAGCAACCCTAACTTAGCGAGGCTGATCGGCAAACAATATAAGACAAAATTAGCAATATATTACAAAAGAGTGATCATCATTCTAAATATCCTAAAAGCAGGGCAGACACTGTATGGAATTTTAGTTTTAGCGCCACAGCACATTCACTTAAAGGTATTTTATTGCTGTGTAAAAATGAAGAACCATTCAAAAGACAAACTAAAAATTTTAATTAACCCTAAATAACAAAGTGCAATGTACAATTGAGGGTAGTCCTAACCAAAATCTCCGCTAGCGGGCTTAAACCTTATCAGCTTTTTTGATGAAATAAGAAAACTGTTTGGAGGCGGGAGGTGTAGAAATCAACAGTTGACCTGTGTCTAAAGATCTACATCTTCACAGCGTTAGACTTGATCATTTTTTTAACAACGAAATACGGTTTATGGATTGACCTAAGGTCAACAGAGGATAATCAGTTACATGGAAGCGGGAGAACTGTCAGGACATAATAAACATTCAAATTGATAAAGAAAAAGGGGCCGATAAACCACTTAATGTGTATTTGTTTTTATTATATGATGCGCAGCTGAACATGAAGATAACAGATTTAAAGATGCACCATACTAAATTATTTTTTCATTTTTAAAAAAGCAGTCTGTTCAGCATTATCCAAAAGTACCTAAAAAAGAGATAGTAGGCAACTCTGCTGTTATAGAAGGCAACATTGACCCCAGGTCGTCTCTGCTGCTGTAGAACACCCTGAAGTAAAAAACCTTTAGATTAACAAACATTACACAAATGAAACAAAAACTAGAGCAAGACCTTTCAAAATACAGAAAAACCAAACGAAGGTATTCTGCTGCCTTTTATGCTGTTACCTATGTTAATACTGGAGCATCGACTATTAGTACTCTATCAGCAGGAACAAGTTTTAGGTCTCTTAGCAACAGGCGTAGGTGCACCGGCCGCTTTTACCTTAGGGGGTTTGTCTTTAACTCTTGGCCGTGTTCATTAGCTGTAGGTGCTGCTAGCAAAAAATTAAAACTAAACTCCAAAAGCACCACACCCTATGGTTCAACTATAACAGAAAAACTTAGTTCCTTCAAACTGACAATAAATAAAGCACTAGCTGACTAAAAACATCACGGATGAAGAATTTAATCGTTTACAGGCCGATTTTGATGACTACAAAGACAAAAGTTTGATCTTCAAAGAAAGGCAAGGGGCAAGTTTTTCTCAACAAGCCAGACCCCAGCAGATAAAAAAGGAATGTTTAAAAAAAGTAAACGAAACATTAAACTCTGCTCTAAACAGCTAAACATTAAAACGTCAAAGGGTGTTTATACTTTAGTTTATGAGTCCAAGCACAAAAAGACCGTCGATATTGATTCTGATTAAGTATTTTTTTTTTAAATTTTAAATAAATATTTTGAGTTAAAAAGAAACTCAGCATGGAAAAGATAAAACGAAGGTCCAGACGAATTGTTTGAAGCAATGCGTAAGGAAGAAGATTTATCAAAAGTTTTTAAATGATATCAGTCTAAAAAGTCCATTGATCCACAAACGTACAGGCAAGTGTTGCTCATGCTATTTCCAAGTTCCGGGTAAACTGACAATAGACCCGCCAATTAAAGTAATGTTAGCTGTTTAATCGACTATGAAAACAATAAATGAAGAAATCTAGAAGTCTGGGCCCTAAACTAAACAACAGACTATTCTTTCTCATAATGACTTAACACCCGGTTGGGCAGACGAACTGCTTACACAGTTTGATGTGGCCGCCGAAGAAGCCAAATGAGAGGCTCGGGTTTGGTCAGAGGGCGAAGTCTTAGAGATCAGATTAAAACAGGCTAAGTATGGGGCCGATTGTTGGTAAGGCTTACATTCCACTACCTCCAGCATTAGTTGCAAAAAAAGCAGTTCTAAACATAAAGAATACAGACGACAAATGTTTTATGTGGTGTTTTTCTCGCAAGGCTGCATTACGTCCGAAAACGCAGAGAGAGTGTTCTAACTATCGCCCTTACACCAAGATCTTAACTTTAGTGGAATATCCTTCCTGTTAGCGCGGACAAAATTGATCATTTTGAGAACAAAACAAACCAATAATGTTAATGTCTACACATGGGGATGAGGAAACAAATCTACAGCCTATTAGAGCGCCCCAAAAACAGCCCAACGTTTGGTGAGCCAGACAAAAATCATGTTGACTTACTACTGATGTTTTCACCAGCAGGGCAAACCACATTACACATTGATAACGATCAATGAGTAGATTATTAGCGCATACTTCAAAGGATGAACATAAGCAAGAATTCTGTAGAAAATGTTTTACAAGAATTCCATCTTTTCAAGCCGCAAGCGAACATAAGAACATTGTATCGGCCCAGTTGACTGTAATACAGAACTAATTACGCCCCCAGAAGGCAGTAAAAGTTAGTTTTAAGAACGGGAAACGGATGCAAACGAGCCCATATGTTGTTTACGCAGACTTCGAATCACTCATTGTTCCTTATGGGGGGCCCAAACCCCCACAGAAACTTCCAAAAACAGCCTTTGTGAGTAAATCATCAGATTTGTTCATTTGCTTTCATTGTTGTCAGGTCGGATGGCGCTCATTCAACGCCAGAATTATACAGAGGCCCAAAATGCGGCTAGAAGATTTTTACAGCGCATGCAGCAAGTGCGTAATGATTTTTTCTAATAATCTGAATTTATCTGAAATCATGATGACGCCTGAAGATCAACAACAGAAAGCCCTCAACCACACATTGTTGGATTTGTGGTTTATGCCTCTCATCAGACGCAGCGAATCCAACAGTAGAGACCATGATCACATTGTGGGAAGTTTCAGAGAAGCAGCGCACAGTAAATGCAATCTTCAACTAAAGTTTGAACCAAAGACATGGAAGCGCCTATATTCTTTCACAACTTGCGGGGTTTTACGACTCTCATCTTATAATGAAAGCAGTAACCGAGGGCCCTTCAGGGTAAACATGCATTGCACAGTCATCGGAAAAGTACATGTGTTCACTTTAAATACAGTCTTTTTTATGACTCTATGCAGCACATGATGGGATCATTAGAGTCGCTGGCTATGTCCTTAAAGTCCTGCCCAATAACGGAGGAATATTTTGACCCAACTCTCGTTAGAAAGGGCGTTTCCCCTTTAAATGAGTACATGAACAGTTTGGGAAAGGTTTGACGAAGATACACTTCCTCCTAAAGGCGCGTTCTTTTCTAGTCTTAGAGGAAAGGAGATCAGTGATTCTAAATTACCAGCATGCTCAAGAAGCATGCAGAAGTTATAGTGTTAAAACGATGGGGACTATCATGATTCATACTTGTGGCTGATACATGTTTGTTGGCAGACGTCTTTGAAAATTATAGAAAGACCTGCATGAACATTATAGCCTGGATCCCGCGCATTACATTTCTGCGCCCGGATGATTTGGGGATGCTTTCTTAAAGTTTACGGGGTAAAGATTGATTTATTGTCTGACCTGCCAATGATTAGATGATTGAAAACGGATTGCGGGGGGAATTTAGTATGGCGTCGCATCATTACTGTAAAGCAAACACAATCTTGAACGACTAGATCCAAGTAAAAGGTTAACTATCTCATGTATTTAGATGCAAACAATCTGTATGGATGGGCAATGGCGCAATCGCTTCCATTACGCAACTTTAAAATGTACAACAGATATACGAATAATATTCAAAAAGCATTAAAGTGGTTTGAGCAGTTTGACCCCGGGGGTCAACAGCGTGGATACATTCTAGAAGTTGACTTAGAATATCCTCTGAACTCCATGACCTGCATAATGACTATCCTTTTAGCTGCAGAAAGTCTAAAGATGGCAAAAACAGAGCCGCCTAAACTTGTGCCTAATCTTCGAGGCAAAAAAATTATTTTATGTCATTACAGACTCTAAAATTTTTAAATTTAAGAAAATGGTTTAAAGTTGACAGCAGTTCATCGTATAATTGCTTTTGATCAAGAACATTTCATGAAACCATCCCTCAGGGAAGAACATGATCTCAGAACTAAATCCACAGATGCTTCAAAAAAGACTTTTTCAAGCTGTTTAACAACAGCTGTTTGGAAAGACTATGGAGAATCCGCACAAGCGTAAAGATGTTAGATTGGTCACCAGAGAAAACGAAGCAATTAAGCTGACTTCAAAACCTAATTATCGGGACTTCAGAAGATTTCATGATCAGCTTTTTGGCATAATAATGAAAAAAAAGAAAGTCAAATTGGACAACCCTGTATTTATTGGGTTTACTGTTTTAGAATTATCAAAGCTTTTGATGTTAGAATTTCTTAAAGACTACTTTAAGCCCTCGTATCCTGAGTCCAGAGTGCTTTACACAGATACAGATAGTTTTGTTATGATATCCCTACTGAAGACATCTATAAAGACATGGAATTAGAAGTAGCTAAGGGCATGCGGATGGTACGACACATCTGAATACCCTAAAGATTCGCCTTTGCTTCAATACTAACAAGAAGGTTTTAGGAAAGATGAAGGATGAATTATCTGAAAGGTGATCAAGGAGTTTGTTGGTTTTTAAGGTCGAAAATGTACAGTATTTCGAGCCAGGAAAAATATCAAAAAAGCAAAGGAATATCTCGCAGTGTTGTGCAGTCAAACATATCCATGACAACTACAAAGAAGCGTTGTTCAATAAACATACTTTTCATCATGACAAACGTAAAACTGCGATCTATCTACATGAGATCAAAAACAATGTTGTAACAAGAAGTCATTTGATAGAACAAACACAAAACGTGTGTTTGTTAATCCAAGGGGTTTTCAAAATGCAATTTGGGCACTGGAGAACAGCATAATTTTATATCTTCTTCGGGTTTTTATTCGGGTCCATATTTTTCCTCAACTTTATCAGAAAATCAATCATATCAACCTCCAATTCAGACAAATTTTTTCTCATGTTTGCTTGATGCGCTCGAATTTTTTATTATTTCAAGATATTCCTTATCCCATTTTTGATAGTCAAAATTTGGGATTTTGGGTTGTAGGTGATCTGGATGCATTGCCATGTGCTGATGAATCCTCGCAAATGTTGCACTAATAGCAGAACTCAAACCATATGATTCCCGCATCAATTCCAAGGTCTTTTCATTTATCATTCTTGTATATTCTGCGCTTTCTTCTGAGCTTCCATTTAAACTCAACTATATTTACGTAAAATTAATTAAAGCGGAACTGGTCTGGGGGGATTATCTGCAGTTCTTCTTCACAAAAGATCTTTGGGGGGGCTGGTTGTTTGTTGTGTCAGTTTCTCGTAAATAATACACGGGGGGATTCATTTTTACAATTCTTTTTATTTCATATGGATCAACACTCCAAACTGGATCGGTTGCCCTGATGCGAGTGTCCCCTTCTGCTTCCCCGGCAAATAAAGGTACTTACTTTTAAACCAAATGGTAATAGTTTGCTGGTTGTACTGGAGTCCCTTCAACAGCATTTATTGTTTGTTTTTTTTATTGCTTGTACTGGCTTTTGACCCGTTAATTTAAATTCTTCCCTTATTCATTGCGCGCAAAACTGAGGGCAGTCTTCTAACCCATTCCCGTGTTGCGAGAAATTTTCAATCAGCCTCTGTGATACTGGTAGGAGAAAAGTCTTTCAGATAACTTTTGTTAAAGTTTTCAACCAAAGGGCCCGTGATCTGTGAACTCCCGGAATGCCTCTTTTAATGGTAACTCTATGTTTTAAACAAAAATTGATTCACTCGGCCCTTTTAAATTCTTTTTCCTCATCGACTTGAATCATGCGAGGATAAGTTAACGGGCCTCGTTGATATATTAGTTGTATAGCAACAGCAACAGCAGAAAACACTCTTTTGGTTAAAGGTTCCGCATCTTTTTATCTTGAAGCTACGTCAATGACTGTAAGTGCGTACTTAAATCTTTTTTGTCTAATCGTATCATGGGGTAAATATAGAAGATCCATTTGATGGGTGTCGTTCGGCAAATTTTGTTGACAAAGGTGGTCTCTGTATTCGTTAGGCGCTGGTAAATAAATTTGCCAAATCGCTTGTTTAGATAACCATTCCTTCGCTGTTTGTTCACTGACTCCCGCTGCTTGGCTTAGCTTTTTAATTGCCGTAATTCCCTTCCAATATCCTTTTGGCGAATAATAGATTTTGTTCATTTTTATTAGCCAATATTATGCGCAACAAAATACACAACATCATACCCAAAGACGATAAACACGATTTCTTGCATCTTTTGTTTTTCTGATGGATGATAAAAGTCGCTGAATTTTTGGGGGGGGCAATGTCTCGATTGGCTTGCCTGTTACAAGATAATATTCTTTTATTGCTTGATCAACATCTTTAAACGTGTAAGCTGCATGCCCCCGTTTTTTCAGTTTGTTATTAAAAAAATCTAACTGCTCAATTCTCTGCTTTTCATAGTGATCTTGTGCTGCAGCTAGTTGCTCCCCAGCTTTGTTATGTCTTTTTCTCTCGCCGTCATCCCGTAGTTTACTAAATGCGTAATTACTTCCGCTAAAAGCAAGTGCATTCACCACAGCGGGCCCCCTATCATCATACGAGTGAAGCCATTTTTATAAATGTATTTTGAAATTTTAATATTGTTACTGTCTGAATTTTTCCTTGCTAACAAGAAAATCTTTCGTAGCAAATGAAGCTGCAATAATAGCAATCAGCTTTGCCGAGTCTTCAAAGTCTAGCTTGCCAAGATCTGCCGGTTTAATTTTTAACAGGCTTTTACCAAGCATCGTGTATTTCCCACACTTAGACCTCCAATAACAGCAGAATGGTATACAAGGTTGGTAACAGTTTTTTTCGGGGCTCATTTTAAAAATAAAATAATTATAATTTAAAAAAAAAAACAGAACACCGATGATCTACTAAACCTTCCTGAACTTATGATTCAAAATGATCAAGTTTATAACCAAGCTATTATGTCCAAAAAGGGAAAAGGGTGTATCTTTGGCAGCATTGGAAAAACAAAAACAGTACCTCGGAAATGAATTCAGCATAGAACAATTCAAACAAATGTCGCACAAGACATTGTAAAGTATCATAACAGGTATGAAGCGCAACTAGGAAACAAGAATGGTAAAAAGTGTTGGGCAAACGGTTCTTAGTTTGTACACTAAACTAGTCAGTAGATTTGCTCCCATTGATTCTGAACAAGACTTTATGTATGATTTAACGCAGGATCCAGTTTTAACAAAGTCATTAGAGTCTCTAAGCTGTGGGCTATATTACAGAATTGGAACATTGTTATCGCCATTAATCATGGGGTTAATTATTTTAATCATAAGATTTTATTTCCCTTCAAAATGACCAAGCCAGAAAAACAGCAGAATCAAAAAAACACTGAAACAGGGTGGGAAAGTGACCAGTGAAAAAACATCCTCATCCTGGGCGTGTTGAAGCAGGAAAAAAATTAGAGGTGGAACAGACAAAGAAAAAATTAATGTTACAAACACAGAATATAACTCATCATGAAAAAATAACACCGCCAACGCCAGAACAAGTTGATTTAATGCCAGCTTAAAAACTCCATGTGATTCAAGGCCTACAGCACCAAAGTCTTCAAGGAATATTACTTAAAACTGTTGTCATTTTTTGGCGCCTTGCTGCTGCTGGGGGCGGTTATTACGGGTTTTAAAAATTTTAAACAACCGCTGGCAAAAACAAAAGCAGTCAAAAAAATCTGAACACTAAATTACAGAAACCCAACGCATGCCAAAAACCACCAAAAACAAAAGATCATTTGATCCATTTCAAATGCAATAATATTTAAGAACTTAATTTTAAAATTTTTTTGAAAAAAATAGATCTGGCATATTATTATTTGGGTTTTAAAAAGATGGAGTCAATAAAAAAGACATGGAGTCTATAAAGGGCATTTCCCCTAGACCAGAAATTTTAATCAATGCAGTTGCTTAGGATGTAAAAACTTCATTAAGATCTATGCTGACCGATCTTGCGCAGAGGACGCTGAGCAAAACATCCTCAGCGATGACGCGTTTTAGGCATGTGTGTCTAATTAGACATCTTCTATTTAAGACAAAAAAAATAGATTGTAATGTTTTTTTGACAATTATAAGATAACTTGAATAAGAACTTGGTTGTACTTAGAGGTGACTTAATTTCGATCTTGAGGGGACTTGAGTAAAAACTTAATTTTAAAAACTTGATTAAGAACTTGAGGTGACTTTATCAAAAACTTGTTAAGAACTTGAGGTGACTTAATCAAGAAATTTATAAGAACTTGGTGACTTAATCAAGAACTTAGGTGACTTAATTAAGAACTTAAAGGTTAATTGATTAAGAACTTAAAGGTTACTTGATTAGAACTTAGAACGACTTGATGGCAACTTGACTAAGAACCTGTGCGGACTTGATGAAACGTAAAATAAAAACACAATCCCCTTGTTACATTCTTTTTTGGGAAGACAAAATCCTCTTCTCTTATTCTAAAGGGTGCTTTCCTTGTGCAAACCCTTCAATTATTGGCTTACAAAATTGCAGAGCTGGGGCGGCGGGATTTTTCACTTTACCTAGTAGACGACCAGCCAACGCAAATCAGCCCGTGTCAAATTACACAAATTACCTAGCCAGGGCAGCGACGCATGCCAGTGATCCAAAAATCTAAGTTTAGCCCCCTAATAATATGTAGCTACATCCCGTTGAGTATTTAATTCATCAAGAGCAGCTTTCAATTTTGTTTCATTATCAATCAATGATTTTAATTTTTGTCCTTCTAGTTTTACTCTTTCTTTTTGTTTCACTCTTTGTCTCTTTATCTTTCTCAACTCTTTTCTCTTTTTCGCTATTTGCTCTTCCAAATGTTCTTTTTTAAATGGAATTACTGGCCAAAAAAACTTTCAACAGTTCTTTGGGGTTCCCGATGTTGTTGCCTGATTCGCATTTTGAAACTAACTGCATGTCTCCAAGAAACAAAACTATAAACAGTGTCAATACCTTTTTATATGCAACGCCTAGAAAAAAATGTCGACACTAAAAACAATGTCACAGGTCAAAGCAAAAAAAACAATGTCACGCGGCCCAGAAAATGTCACAACAAGCAAAAGTAAGTCACAAAACTTGCTTTTGCATATATATTCTTACAGCAGAGCTAAACTTGTTAACGCTGGGCCCCCAAAAACCACTGCGCCTGTTCGCCTTTCATAAAACCCAACACCTCAAATTAAGTAATGAGGCGCCAGCCTAATGAAGGGCCTCTGTATTCCATGCATAGGCCAACCCCGAGATAAGAAAATCCAAATCCACACTTAACTCATTAAGCTCTTGGTTTCAGAACTCTGCACAATAGTAGGTGGGTAAGGCCGGCCGGATCATGTTTGTTTGTCTAACAGTTAAAGACTGTAGTTTTATTTCACATGAAAGACAAGAAAAACAAAGGGTTGAAGCAAAACTACAATCTGAAAGTTTAGTAAATTGTATTGAAACGATAACCCTACACAGTATGTTTGTTGTAGATAATCGTTTATTTTGGTTATTGAAAGAGAATGTGTGATGGATTATCATTTTTATACGTTGTTGAAGTCTTACTTGTCAGAGAACGGAGAAAATACCGGTTCTAGGGTGGCCGTTCGAACGTTAGTTTTCGAACGGGTGAGTTAGAACCGGTAATTCTCTGTTCTCTCCATCACATGTCAGTTTTGGGCCCAAAATTGACACCTGTTTACAAACAAAATTAACACAACAAAAACCTCTAAAATCGGCGTAATTAGTGTTTTAAAACGGGGGCTTACGTGCTAGATAAGATTTGGTGATCTTGAACAAAGATTTTACATTCTCTCCAAGGACATAAAAATCAATGGTTTAATTAGCTATACTACTTCCAACGCTAGTAACGCCGCGGGGTTGAGTTTCCCCCCTACTTTTTAATATTATCTTCTACCTCAAGCACCACTAATAAATCTGAACAAACAACTGGCTTTCCAATATGTTAGCTATTTTTACATCCAATGATTTATAGACCCCTCAATTAAGTCTTTAAATTGGCTGTTTCCGTCAAAACTATATAATGGGAATCGCAAAACCCTGCCTTAATTGATGGCAGTGCTCGTAGAACTGTAGATGGATAGCCATTAAACAAATTAGTAGCTGTTTTTAACTGTTGTAAATGGACATACAAAATGGTTCACGAGAAAATCGGCTGGTCTACTGCCTAAATACTCATAAGCCACTTTTTAAGTGCATATGTGTTTTAATATGATATGTTTCACCACTATCATAAAAAGCCTAAAATTCGAGCAAGGCTTCTAGGAAAAACGTACTCCCTTTTTTCTTGAGTTCTGGGAAATTCATAGTAATTATAAGATTGCCTCATTAAGTTTTAAATTAATACCAAATTGCTAAATACTTCTCTTAAAGAACAAAAAGTTGTAGTAACCATCAGGTATTTTTAATGTTTTACTTGATTGCCTTGTTCGTCCTTAACATCCACCCAGTTATTCTTATCTTTTTCAGATATGTTAATCCATTTTACTTTAAAGCCAATTTCTTTAAGAGCAATCCTACAACTCCGCGCCTATTGTCAACTTCATGCGTTAAGAACACACGCTCGTTTTGCTTGGTTATATAGATGTACATCTTTTTTATAACTATTTAAAAAAACTAATTTAAAAAATGGTAGCATTTAAATATATTGAACATGCCACTTACGATGTAGGAGCGTTTTATAACCCCAAATCTTTAGACTTCAGCAATTTAACCATTGCAGTAGATGGTTCATATGGCTTCCAAGTTAGACTTGTAAATCCACTAACTAGAATTTAAATCCGCCAATAAAGAGTGACAGAGTGCCATCAGCATGGTCATCTCACCCTATGGCTTTTTCCAGAATCAGTTAAATTTTGCCATTTACTGCTCAATACTGGCTGCGGTGTTTCATATGCAAACCATTTAAACCATCCTAATCTTTTAGTAAGGGCAGTATATAACTTTCATGTTTTATTACCAGTACAGACGAATACTAACTGAACTACAAGTAGCCCTCCCTAACGACAACGCGTTTAATCCATTTAACAGCCCAATGGACAATAATGCATATGAAAGAATTTGCAATGATTTAACATGATCCTTCAACTAATTTTAAACAAAAGTTAGACCGCATCATGGGTTAGGCACATTGTATTTGTGGGGCGCATAAAGAGAATATACTTATGAGTACTGGCATGGCCACACCTCTTTCCAACCAAACGCACAAGTTCGATTGGGATCCATAGAACAAAAACATCCTAATGCCTGGACAACATTTATCTTAGATGAAAGTAAAGGTCTAACAATGCCAGGCGTGCAAAGACTCAATGACTCCATAAGGACATACGTTGGTGTGTATTAGGAGCGCAAGCACAGACCAAGTCTAGCATAGTAGATCAATCTACAGGCTTTGATGCTAGAAAACAATTCTAGCCAATTTAGAAGATGCTATTAACTCTGCTGGTGATTTGCCTGCCAGCATACAAAGGTATCAAGACGTTCTTACACATGCTAGGTCAAAGGTTGACTTTGTTGTAGGCCATGGATTATACATGCTGCCCTCTGACCTTAGACTACAGATTGGCATGATACAGAATTATAACAATGAAATCCTCACAGCTGGAGACGACCAAACTTAGGGCACAATAATAAATGCTTAAACACAAGACCCGCTCCATCCATTTTAAAGAAAGTACATAGCCCTGAAGAAAGCGATCCAGTTATAAACACCCCAGAAAGCCCCCCACAGCCAGAAAGCAGTCCAGAAAGCACTCCACCTGTTGATCTACCTCATACTGACAGTCATACTAGCGAAAAGACAGCCCTTGTTGTATTTTTAACTTTTACTGGATTAGCCATACTTTATTTCACTAACATTAATCCAGCAGCTAGCACTCCTAACGTCCACAAATGGTCGGCCATATAACCAGCCACCTTACCTATAGTAGACAAAACCCAACTAACAACCTGCCAATTATGCCGGCAGAGCATCAAGCGCTTTGGCTGCTAACTTCTTTAATAGGTTTGCTAGATGATGTAATTGTTTTCTAATCCAACTTTTAACAGGTTGAGGTGTTGGAGGCGTTACTGGCCCTGTCGGCGCACTGCCTGTTAAAGCATAAACGAGTGTAGAGATAGCAAACCCAACAGCTGTTAATATGCTAACTATTGTAATCCCCTGTTCTCTGAACAGAGTCCTTATTCTTTCAGCTAGCGTAGTGTTTTCATAAAGTATTCTGTTTATAGTTTCTCTTATTCTGCTTGTTTGTGATGCTAGCTGCGCTCTGTTAGTAGAAAGCGTTTCTAACCTAGCTGCCCTTTCTTATCATTAAATCCTGTATTTTTTGCTGTATTCTAGCCTTTTCTTCTCGCCCTAATTGTTATCATCTGCATCAGCCAGTTTATTTTTTTCTTCTTCTATCTCTCTATCTAGCTCACCAAGTTTTGCTAAATTGTTTGTTAGTTCACCCTTATTGTCCGCAGAGCAGCATTAAGCCCCAGGATTTCACGCATAGGCAATGGAGAATCGTCAGTTGTTTTTAACTGTGTCTCCTCATTAAAACTCGTTTCAATTTCTGCTATTGCTTCATTTATTCTTGGTCCTAAATCTTGAAAAGAGGTCATTTCTATTTCAGATCGTGTTGGCAACTCTTGCCCCAAGTTCTGTAAAAGACTAACAGCTCAGGCCTTAAATTTAAAATGTTTAATTGCCTTTGGTCAGCAACAGGGATCCTCTGTCTAATTGTGTTTAGTTTTAAAAACTTAGATGGGTCTGGCTTTGTAGTAACTCTTACAAAATTTCCTCTGCTAGTTCTTATATACAGATGGTTGCTTTTATCAATCTTAAAATCAAAAGGACTATGGCCTTCTGGCGGCTTAGTCCTAAGGTTATGTAGAATGAGTTCATTCTATTTGCCAATAGTTCTGCACGAGATGCGCTATCTAATGAAGGGGTTGAAGAACCTTCTGCTGCTCTTTCAAGTTCTTCGCGCAATGAAGGGCCTAATTCTGTTTCATCTTCTTCAAATGAAGGGCCTGGCAGATCTCTTTCTTCTTCAGAAGGATTCAGGCGCGCCAAAATCTTCATCCATATTTTTTATTTATATTCTTTTTTGTTTTATAAAAAATGAACTCATACGGTTGTGACCTCGATCCATACAGAAAAGAGAAGGAACCCCATGGCGTAAAAGTATAAAGGCAGACCGTAATAAGTGTAAATACTCCATCAACAGTTCACCCTGGACAAACTTTAATATTAAATTTCCGATCTTGGCGCTGGCGATGTAATAATGCCAGGCACTGCTAACTATCATTCAAATAGATATTAAATCGACAGATCCTAATGCTACTGTTGTTGCTAATTTAGGGCAGTGGCAATCGTTAAACATATGGCAATCAAACTGAGGGTAGAGAAGTCTTTTTACAAAGCGAGGCAGACAAATTTTGCCCTCTATTTCCCTGATCTAAGGCTGCCTAAACAAGAAAGAAAAGAAGAAAGTTTAACAGGTGGAATACAATGCCCAAATCGTCTTAAGCACAGTCTTAAATGGAGGATGCAAAGGATGATGATAAAGAATTAGAGCAGTACAGAAGCATTTGGCAACAAATTTTGTATCCCCTAGAATGAATTGATAAAACTCATATGCCATATACCAAGAGCGCGACTGAAAGAAAAACTTACTAATGAACTGACAATTAATCCAAGCTATCTGTTGTACTGTCTAAGACCCCTTAACTACATCCACAGTCAGCGACAAATTCTCTATGAGTTTGATGTTGTGACAAACCCTGACTTGGCCCAGAACAATCATAACCCAATAAAAAAATAAAACAATAAATTATAATGAAAGAGTTATACACTCCACTACAGAAAATAAAAATAAGCGAGAACACTCTTTGGATCATAACATCTAAATCATGATCCTCTGAAGTCTTTAAAAAGGAAATTTTGTTCTTTTTTACTGAAGGAACAACTCCTTTTCAGAGAGAATCATACGCGTATTTATAAACCAAAATTGAGAAGGTTTGACTGGGTGCAATTAAATGGCAAGTCTGATCAGATTGTATCGATGGTCGTGGACTTTTACTCAACCACAACACATTGATGAAATAAGAAAGATGGTTTTGCTGGAGGTAGGCAAAGAGATCCTGCAGTTGATCGCGTATGTAAATAACTTCGCCTTATGATGTAAGACTTGAAGACACTTAAAAACCAAATATGACTGTGTCAGGATTTTAGATCCACATTTGACAACAGATTGTAGGAAGTGGAGAAAGGTAGGGCAAATGGTATAAAAATAATATTCACAAGAAAGCATATGGAAATGGCCCACTAAAAATGCATGTATTTATGGTTATGTGATGCTCAGTTAAACATTGAAGAAAACAGATTAAAAGACGCGGCTTATATAAAATGCAGAAGAAATAACCCATAGAAAACAGATTGATATTTTGAACTATGTGTCCTAAAGATCCCGCACCTGTTCTCTTAATTACGGGATTACTGGGTGTGGGAAAACAGTCCTCCGTAACTAATTTGTTACAAACATATACAGTTTTCATTACGAGCAATTGTTTATATTCTGTCACAACCATAAAGCACAACAAGTCTTACAAAGAAAGAGTTTTTAAAGTTTATTTGGACGTACGATAATATATATTAGTTGATCCTAGCGACAAACTGAGCGACTGGTTTAGAACATTACTATAGACAATTTGAGTAACTGAAACATCAGTTTATTATGATGGAACTGTTTAGCAGAACGCTAACATGTTAAAAAAATGACAAGACTCTCTCAAAGCTAGCCTTATTGGGCGCCAAGCCTTAGTTTCTGTGAGGCTCTTACTCAAAAAATACAATGCAGTCTCTAAAAACTTTGTCGATCGCAGTTAAAATCGGTTAGTATTTACACTAAGGACAAAATAGTTTTTTGAAGAATTTTAAAGTGAAAATTTATATATAAGGGACAAAGATTATTAAAAAAAAAATAAAGGAGCAGTAGAAAAATCAAACATCGCTAAGCTAGAGCATACGGAACAGACGACCCCCATTCCCCAATATGTTTTGATTAATGTAGATTGTTTTTAATACAAATTGTAATATTAAAAAAGAATTGTCTCGAGGGCCAGAATCAAAAGCGCAGCTAGCTCCTAAATGCACTGCAGTAGAGCTAAAAGGACTAGCAGCACAACTGAGTTTGATCTAATAGGAAAGTGCCAGGAAATGATTATGGATTTGATGTACACAGATACGGGCTTACAAACGAACAGACATTGAAGACAAAAAACGACAGCATCAACTGCCCAAGAAGAGATAAGAAATTAAGGGCAAAACGATTTTGGGCAACGTGAATACAAACTTCATAAACGATAGAATTGCCTTGGTGCGTTGCATCCTGAAATAGACTGGAATTTATAGTTTGAACTACGAAGCCCCAATGTATACTATGATAAGAACAACAATTTAGAAAGCCTTAAAATGCAGGGCTCATTCTTGTTAGTCCTTGTCCATGAACACAACAGAAAAAGCATATTTGAAATAGACTAAGCGAGGTTCTGAATATGAGCAACAAGAAAGCCAGTCCTTAGCTGAAGTGGGTGCGACACGTAGGCTCAATTTACCCCCAAACTAGAATCACTACACTACTAGGCAAAAGACGATGATTTTTCGCTTATTATAATACTCCGAGGGAGGCGATTTAGTTTGCCAGAACATGCGTTATTAGAGGTCATCAAATAAATGCAGAAAACTTTGAAAATTGCTCCTTTTAAGGCACGTAATTTGTTATTACTAAAAACGGAGATGAACTAAACATCCCTAGCATCATCTGACAAATATACTATAATGTTAGACAAAGACAAACAAATCAGTACTTGACTATATAAATTTCATATAAAGTATGATATTCTAAATTGCGTTTTAACTCCTGATGATGAAGTGCTGCCCAAAGGACCACAAAGAAAATATGTATAAGATTAAATTTAAAAAATAATCTTTGATTAAAAATGCGGTCAACAGTATTAGGTTAAAGCAAGTAACTGAACTTCAAAGAAATATAATGACTTGGATAAGTTATAGATTACTAAAAAAAATAAGCTAAAGCTTTAAATACTCTTTCTTATGTAAATGTTACGGCTCATCAGCTGGTAGCTAGCGTAAGTGCTGGGTCTGGTGTTTTCTCATTTAGTCCACAGGTGCAGGGGCACCGGCTCATTTAGCATAGGAGGCCTTGGTTTAGGGTTAGGCGCATGTCTATGATTGTAAGTTCTTATTTAAAAAACTTAACTCCTAAAATTACAAAAAACACACTGCATTGTTGCCTTAGCAGCGGCAAAACTTGTTCCTAAAGAATAAGAATAAGCCAATCATTACAGTATAAACATTTACAGAATTTACAGAAGAAGAATATCAAAAGCTAATGGCTGACGGCGATGAATACAGACGGCAAAAAATTGAACTTCAAAAGGAAGTGGAGAAAAGACTATTAACTTCACGGCAGAAGAGACACTGATGCAAATTAAACAAACATTGAAAAACAAACACAATGATCAGTTAACCAAAAATAGGCCAAAAAAATTAAGTTAAACAAAAACAAAGTTTAACAATAACTAAGTTTAGCACATACTTTTTTTTTTAACTCACTGTGTTTGGCTGGGACAACTTGCAACTCTTCCACGACAAAGGATCTTTTAAGGGGCAACAATTATGACAGAGAAGCACCGCTATCAAAAGAGTTTTCACTTCAAAAATAAACGGGCGGTATGTTATCATAATTCGTTCAACTTACATAAACATCTACCTCCCATAGGATCTGTTGGCTCAAATTCTAACAACAGGTCACCTCTTCTGCCTCTCCAGTAGCATACAAGTATCTTACTTTTAGTCTCAAACGGCAAGCGGATTTTGAGTCCCCTGCACATCTTCATTAATGCTAATTATTTTTTAATTTGATTGCGTTAACTGGTTTCAACCCTTTTTGCTTTAAATTCTTCATTGTTCAAGGCACGTAAGAACATGCTGCAATCTCCTAAACCCATTCTGTGTTTCGCGTTTCTGAACTTCGAGAGTGGTACTTCGTAGTGTACTACGTAGTGTCCATAATTTCTCTGTGATATTATAGGTAAGCAGGCGTTCAGCTAGATTCTTATTAAATTTTCTACTAAGTCCTGTGATCGATGGTAGCCAGTGATCCCTCTCTTAACAGTAACATGGATGTTTTAAAAACACTGTTATACAGAACCTTTAAAACTCTTATTCCATCATCAATTGGATCCATCCTAGGATACTTTAATGGGCCTCGCAAAGTATATTTGTTGTAAAGCTTACAAGCCACCGCATTTGAGCTTTTATCCGTTAAAGGTTCAGCGTCTTGTATCTTGAAGCCATTTCAACTACAGTCAGAGCATACTTAAACTTTTTTCTTCTAACTTTGTCATGAATCGGAAGATAATCAGCAAGTCCAATCTGGTGGGTGTCATTAGGAACTTGAGTTAAAAATCTAGTCTAATTATTCTTTTTGGCATGGCATATATATTTGCCAAATTGCCTGTATTGAAAGCCAGAACTTTCGCATCTGATTCCAGACACTCTAAAGCCATCTTACATCATTTTTACAATAGCGGTCTTTCCTTCAATACCCTTTAGAGAATAAATAATTTGTTCAAATTTTAAATTGTATTTTTAATTTTTTTTAGATTTGAATATGCAAGAAGAGAGATTGCTCCCATAGCACCCCACAATAAAACCAATTTTCAGCTATTTCCTTTTCTTCCTGATGTTCATAAAAGTCCAGACAGTTCCTGGCGGCGGCGATGTTAGAACTTCTTACCAGTCACTAAGTAATACTCATTTCATATGCCTCATCAACTCTGAAATGTGTGCCTGCATGACCCTGTTCCTTAACTTTTTAT
Organism: Conus ventricosus; assembly: GCA_018398815.1. Classification (NCBI taxonomy): domain Eukaryota; kingdom Metazoa; phylum Mollusca; class Gastropoda; order Neogastropoda; family Conidae; genus Conus; species Conus ventricosus. The sequence goes on along the minus strand of JAFLJL010014991.1, from coordinate 6,496 downwards.
TATAAAGTCAGAAGTGAGCAATTCGGTCTTATTTTTCATAAACGATCTCTTGCCTTGGCTAAATACTTCTATTCCCTTTTTATGACGTATCTCCTCTCTCATCGGACCGCAATTTACTAAACATATAATGCCAATCCAGAGAAGCCAAGGCATTAACAATGAGCTCCTCCAACCATCATAAAACTACTCCCGCCATCCTTTTATAAAACAATATTTTCTTATGAATAACTCTTTTCAATAACTAATAATTTTCTGTGCTAAACCCCTGTGTAACAAGAAAGTCTTTGAAGGCAATCCCTGCAGTAATTACAACTATAACCTTACCCAACGTCCTCAATGTCTAACTTCCTAGATCCGCTGGCTTGCAATTTTAACAAGTTTTTTTGCTAACACGCTATAGCCTATACAAGACCGCTAATTACAGCATAATGTGTACAATCGTTTGATAAAAACTTTTTTCACTGCATTTATTTATTAACTACAAAAAATAAATAAAATAGAAAAAACATAATACCTAAAGGCTGGTCTATGTGCTTTTAATCAGATAATCTTTGTTGTAAAGCTAAAAATAAGGTAGCCAACCAGCTTGCGAAATCTTCTATCTTTCCCATGTTGGGCGGTTTTATTCCTAACAAACATTTTTGCTAGGGTTGAATAGACTATAACCCCGTAAATAGGCACAGCATAATTAACCATCGTTAAACTCATGGTTTTAAAATATTATATTATTTTGATATTGTTTTAAAAATGGATTGTGACGAACTATTAAAGTGTGAAGGAGCAAGCAGACTACGCCGTAGGCTACAACTCCGCAACCACTGCAAGAAGAAAGAATATACTCTCTGGCTGCTTGTGGAAAAAAACAAACATTATTTAGCACAGAACTACGTGTTGAACAGATTCAACAGCTGCCTACATCAACGTTGAGAAGTACTACGCAAAGTATTACGAACCCAGATAGGGTCAAAAATGGTTTAGAACAGTAGGCCAACACATGATTAGTCTATAATGCTAATTAGTAAGTAAGATGCGCCCGGATGATCAGAAGAAGATTTTCAAATATGAACTTATCGCAAGATCCCTGTTTTAAACAAGACCCTAGAAACTCTGCATGTGAACATTATTACAGATTTGGGACTATGTTATGTCCATTTCATCAAGGATTAAAAACTGTTTACATCCATATTAAATTTTGATCCATATTAAATTTCATCGCAATAAGAAAAATGTAGCGATCAGGAGAAGAAGATTGCAACTCCACAGGACCCTCCGAAGGACAATCCGCCGGAGCATTAATGTTACCGCAAGTGAAATGTACCTACAATTGAGTAGTGATACTAAGTCTAAAAGTCCCGGACGTTTGAGTGCTGTACGTAAACTGCTTGAATGGAAACAGACTGCACAAAAGCAAGACCAATCAGCAAAACAAAATTGTTAGATAGTAATACAACATCGCCGCCGCCAACCACAACACAATTTACAACACCGCAAATCACAACAAGACGATAAGATGTAATTATAATGTATTTTGCTGCTGTTGTTGTTGGTGTGGGGAGTTTAAGCATACAAAATACCTAACGCATTTCTAGCAACAAAGCCACAAGCCCCCACAGTAAAAAGAAGAAGAAACCAGCTTCTGCAAAAAATTGCAACCACCTGCAGTAGATCCATTTTCTATGTAATAGTTTTATTAAGAAATATATAAAGTCCAAGTATAAGAACGTAGATAAGTACAATTAAAGTTAGTTATAGAAAGTACTTTATAAGTTAAGTGCAAGAAAATTATAAGATCAATATACAAAAAAATAAGTTCTTGTTTTAAGTACTAGTTAGTTATTAAATAAGTTCATGATAGTTCTTAAGTAAGTTCTTGATAGGTTTATTATTATTTAAGTACAAGCCAAGTCAGTCAAGTTAATCGTTTTAAAGTTCTCCAATGCCTACAGTCATATGCAAGCACAAATAACGTAAATTCTTCTTGTTATTGTTAGAGGTCTAGTGATTTCATATTAACACAGTTTGAGTTTACTTGAATGAAGAGTAGACTGCAGATTAACATATGTGTGATAAAATACTGTTTTCAAATAAGCTTGCTTGTAGTGTCGTATTTATATTTTTTTGACAACTTCTTTTACTTATGCCCTTAGCTTTTTTTCAAAATACAGAAGTCTGGCTAGCAACGCTATACATCTTTGACCGCAAACCAACTTAATTCTTTGATAACTGTTCGCCATTAAGTATCATCCTTCATCTTTCCATCACTTCTTGTTCACAGTTGAATGTAAACGGACAGGCTTTTGGTAATCACAATGTCAGATACCACCCAACAGATCCTTTAAGGCAACATCCAATTTCTAAATCCTTATAAAAGTCTTCTGTGGGGACGTCCTAGCATAAAACTATCAGTGACTGTAGTACAGGACTCTTTCTTCTGGGTACAGTGGTTTTACAAGTAGTCGTACAGAAATTCAAACATCAATAACATTGACAACTCTAATTACAGTAAAGCCGATAAATACCGGCTTGTCCAACTTAACATCCTTTTCTTCATCAAAATCCAACCAAGCTGTCGATAAATCTTCTAAAGTCCTTTGATAGTTGGGTTTAGAGTCAAACATACTTGCTTGGTTTTCTTTGTAACTAATTTCAACCTCTTTACGTTAGGTGTGGATCCCATAGTTTTGCCAAAACAGCTGTTGTTCCTCAGATTAAAGAAGTCCTTTTTCTGAGCACAGTGCTAGGTTCTAATATCAGTATTCTTCATGATGAATGGCCTCATAAAGGCTCTTGGTCAAAAGCAAAGATTCTATGAACAGCAGACACTGTAGTCGTGTCTTAGGTAAAACAGTAACGTCTGTAAAGACAAACAACTTAGTTTGATGCGAAGATTGGGGAACAAGATATAGGGAGGTTCTGTGGGGGGCCATCATTTTAGCTTTCTGCGGCTAAGGGGTATTCGTTGTGGAGGTCCAAGGCAGTTTCATATGGGTATTCTAAGTCTGACTCATAGAAAAAAATCACAACCCATACTTTTTATCTTACGTATAAACAGCCCCCACACTTTAATGCCCCTTGAACATTATGATGTGCATGCCCTGTTTACATCTTGAATTACTTAATGGAAGCGGCTGCTCATGGCCCATCCAAACAATTGTTGGCGCCCTAAGTACATTAGATCTTTTGATGGTATAGTGGGATCATAGTCGTCTAAATATTTGTTTGTTAACTTTACAGTAAGGATGTGAGCCATGCTAATACCTCCCCCTCAACCCATCTTCAATCCATCTGAAGTGTGGTAGATCATAAATTAAGTCAATCTTGATGTTTGTAGACTTAAAGCATGCATCCCACGAAAGCCCTTGGGCAGAGATGTAATGATATGAGTCTAAAGCTGTAATTGTTTCATAGCCTGTAGTTCTGTAATTCCTGAAAAGACGTCTGCTAAAAAACACACGTCAGCCAAATAAATAGTGATCATGATAATCGCCCATCGTAAGGACCGTAGTAAATCAGTCCAGCTTTCCTGAGCGAATTCATATTCAGCATCAGTATATTTTAGCCTCTAATGACTAGAAAGAAGGCGCCTTTAGAGGAAGTCGATCTTCATCAAACCCTCCCACGAGTTCATGTATTCATAATGAAAACTCCTTTGGCGCACCAAAGAGGGGTCAAAGTATTTTTAGTTATTGAAAGACATGTAGCGATCCTTCTACTTATCTAAACTCCCCATCAGATGTATTGGGACAGAGTCCATTAAAGGATAAAGAACAATAGTAAAAGTCATGTCCTCTTCAGAAGATTGTCAATGCAGTAACTCCTCTTATATTCAGAAGTCACTGCTTGCAAGATAAAATGAGAATCTGTACCTCGTAAGTTATTAAAGAAGATAAGGCAAGTTTCCATTTCTTAACTGAAGATTACAATTGCTGTTGCCGCCCCTCTGAACATTCCAGTAATGTGATCGTTGACTCACACTGTACGCTTCTTTACTGTTAGGCAAATGAGTTCTAAGCCGCATATCCAACAGTGTTGTAGATGAGTCATAACGTTCATGGTTTTCAGGATCATATAACGATTTAATAGGTTAGGTGTGGAGTAGTAAATACGAAGTTGTTTTCATCTGCTCTAACAATCTAAACTAGCACGATGGTGCCTCTGTAAACTCGGGTGTCGAGTGTTGTACGCGTCTGACCAAACAGCAATAAAATTCATAAGAACCGATATGATGGTGGGTAATAAGGTTGTTTTTGTTCTTGCTGTTGCGGACCATAGTAATGCGTAAGACGATCAAAGTCAGCAGAAGACTACGTATGGGCTCATCTGCATTTCTTGTGTAAATATTTAAAACTATCTTTAACCCTGTTTAGATGTGAGAGAGTATGGTTTCACAGTCTACAAAACTTTTACAAAGTACCTTTGACTGCGGCTTGCTTCTATAGAGGGGATTCAAACCATACACCTCTACAATCTCTTTTAGATTATGCTTTGATGTTATATACTAACAGTCCTGCTTATTGTTCCTAAATAATACATAATGACAATTTGTACTATCAATAAACAGTATCAAGACGACATGGTTTGTTTAAGTGGTTCGCCTAAAGTGGGAGCATTGGGAAAACCCTTAGAGGCACAATATCAACTTCTACATACCAAGTGTATACTTTACGGTGCATTGGTTTGTTTTGCTCTCTCAAACTGAGTATATATACTTTCTATACACCACTGGAAAAGGTTATTTAACAAAGTTCGCTCGATGCTTATATATGTATCATAATTGGTAAACTCTGTTTGCATGATTTTTAACAGGTAGAAGATGCGCTAAAACACACCACATGAAACACAGGTTGACATCGATTTTGTATTTTTAAAACAGCTTCGAGTTTTAACTCTATCTCTTTCGGGAGATGAAGGTAAAATTGCCGTAGCTATAGATAATGAAACTTTTGTTTTGTCTCAATCTGAATTCAAGGACTTGTCCCTTCAGACCATCCATAGACCCCTTAACTTTTTACTTCCTCACTTGCATGGATAGAACTGAGAAAGCATGTAATCATCCCGATAGAGCTAAAGTCGTTAAAGCAAAAGACTTCTTTCTGTTAAGTTGAAACCCCAGACTTCCATGTTACTATCAACAGTTGCGATATAAAATCCAATCAGAAACTGGTTAACAGCACTTTTACTGCGGCTCCATCAGAATATACTCCTGGGATTTATAGAGATAGCATGTGCAGACCTTTCCGAAGTTCTGTCCAAAGACACATCTACTTCACCTAAACATATTCTTAGTCGATATGTCACTGCTAAATATACTTTCCTATCGATATAGTATTATTTATCCTCGAAATTTACTTGTGTCGATCATTTTTAAAGCCACAATATTTACGTAAATCACAAAAATAAAAAAGGTAAAAAAAAGTAAGTAAAACGCGCTTTTTTATTCTTCACCCAACGTTGCAACACTTCAAGCCACGTTAACCTTACAATAACACCTGCTAATATTTTAGCTTTTTCTGAATCACTACAGTCAATGTTCATCACTTTGGTTTCTTCGTTAAATACTTCACTATGATCTTTTATTATATTGTTTTTCATCATTCTCAAACCAAAATTCACTAAAATCAATGTTTAATGCTTTCATTGTTTCGTCAAATAGTTCATTACACTTCTTTAAATCAGATTCACTGAGTTTGACAGCCATTTTTAAATCTAAAATGAATTTAAAAAAATAATTGTAAATTCAGTTAATTATTCATAGTCTTTTTCTAATCGTAAAAACTGATCAGGTTTAAAGGTAACAGTTACTCCCTTTAAGATCATCAGACACATGCAGTTCAGCATCTTCGGGGCAATATTATCAAGTAAAATAGCAAAAAGTTTAATTAACTGGTTAGGCCAAGACTTTGGGATTTTACTAACAGCTTTTAATACGCCTTCTCGAATAGTTAAGCTTTCAAAAAATTCTGTTATAAATTCATCAAACATGTCCTTTAACACTTCTTTATCAACTCCTGCATTAATCGCCCACCCAAAATCATCAAAATTTCTGTAAGCTTTATAACTACCTGGGGGTTCATTTTTAAACCAGATTAAAATCATAAATTAAAAAAAATTAATTAATCAGTTTCTCTTGTTTTGTGCAAGAATAGAAGAAGTTATATATGTGTGCGTGCGTGGGCAGGGCTGGTTTAATTAACTAAGCCAATCAGCCCCAGATCGTTTGACCTGGAAATTACTGCACTGCTTTGTAGGGCAAAACGCTCGCACACACACACAAACAAACAAACAAACACACACAACACAGACACAAACAAACGCACAATAGATGGGGAGGTGTTTGCAGGGGAATGTGAAAAGGACTTTTTTTGTGGTTAACACTTGAACGATGTTAATTCGAGACAGCCGCTAAAATCACTTATCAGAGTCCTGAATTAATAATCACAAGATCTCTTCAAAGTTCTCTCAGCGGCCGTCTGAGACAGCCTGAAGCAGGTGAAGC
>JAFLJL010014990.1:16179-40687 GCA_018398815.1 Conus ventricosus | reverse complement strand
TGAGTGAAAACTGGAGTTACGAAGAGGAATTGGGGCGCATTATGTTCTGATTTAGGTTCTTACTGTCGAGTTGGTTGAGAGAAGAAGTAGAGTTAAGAGGTCAGGAGTGCCTGATTGCGATCGCACGCACACGACTTAGAACGTATGTTAAACGAAATACGGATCAATGAATAACAGTATACAATGTTCGAAAGACGTATACACGATAACAATCGCACACACTGATGACGTAAACAGAAATACAAAACAATGAAGGGTAGCAGTCAGTATGAATCAAAATAATCTAGTTGCAAAGCCAGACGACTGCAGGCGGAAATCTAAACAAATTTCTTAAATAAATGTTAGCGAACCGCCCAGAGAACGTGGACAAACGAGTTACAAGACAAAACACAACGCGTTTCGACCTCTTAGGTCTTCGCCTGGTGTTAAATAAACGAATAAAACAACGAAAATTCACTTAGCTTTGATCGCTTCAGATCGCTCAGGCAGGGTTCAGCGCAAGGAAGGCGTTGAATGAGAACGAGGCTGTTGGAAGGGAAATAGTGAGCGAGTCAAAGTCGTAATGATGAAGTCTAACTGGACATGGTAAAAAAATCATAAACCTGCCTTTGAGACGAAACCAATGATCACTTTCAAACGTGACAAAAACCTAAACGACCTACTGGTGCGCTCTAAGCTGAACAAAATCTTCACACCTAAGCCACCAGGTACTTTCCCCTGCTCAAAACCCAACTGCAAAATCTGCTCTCTCACCAAACCAGACACCATCCTACAGGGCCCCCACAGGCTCTTTCACTTTTAAACGCACTTTCTCCTGCCAGAGCCACAACATTGTGTATGCCATCCACTGTCAGCTGTGCGGTAAGATCTATGTAGGTGAGACATCTCGCACACTTGAGACGCGCATCTCTGAACACCTGGCCGACATCCGCCACCATCGGCCCAAACCAGTCGCTCTACACTTCAACCATGCCCAACACAACATCAACCATGTAGAGAACTATAATATGTCTCTTCTGCTCACCCGCTCTCACCCGGCCTTGGCCGGTTTTCGAGCTGGCCGACCAGAAACAGACATATTATAGTTCTCTAACTAGTAAACCCTACAAACAAACATATTGTGTAGGATTATCCGTTTTCAATACTAATTTACTAAACTTTTCAGATTTCAGTTTTTGTTTAATCCTGTGTTTTTCTTGATCATTCTCAATAACATTTATTTTCACGCAAACATTCATCAAATGCATCTCTGTCTTTCATGTGAAATAGAACTACAGTCTTTAACTGTTCTCTAAAGTCTTTAAAACCGAGTTATATTTCTGACATAAAATCCACACACTTATCCCAGCATGTCTTCCACTGAAAGCTAGTTTTGATAAAGTGTTTCTCTTTTTAACTATGTCTCTTTCTGCGAACAGTCATCTATAATAAATAGTGTCTGCGTTCCTTCAAACAGTCTATAAAATATTCTAAACACTCACTCAGTTTATTGCTAGGATCAACTAAATATATGTCATCATCTGTCCATATAAACCTTCTATTATGATATGCTTTGTTCCATTTAAGCGTTGGACAGAAAATCACAATATGATCAAAATTATAGCGAAAACTGTTTGTAATAGGTCGAGGACAAATATTGTTTTTCCACAACCAGTTTGTCCACAAATTAATGAACAATGAGGAGTTTTTGTCATAAAGTTTAACTGCTCCATAGTTTTATAACAGAATTTAATCTAATCCAGTTATTGTTTTTATCATGCTCTCTGTCAAAACTTGTTCAGTATAATAAAATCCTATAGGTCTAAATGTGTAAGATTAATCCAATTCAGTGTTGTAAGATTGTTTCTATTTAGACTAATATTGATTTTGTTGCTTGTTGTTATGACCTTAATATCCTCGCCATTGTGAAGAACGACGACAGTAACTTTAAGACTGTCAACGTCTAAGTTTTGCCACTAATTAGAATTCCTTTAAGAAGGACGTCAATAACTCCCACAACCCATCCCTCTTCACATCTTTTAAGACAGAAATTTCAAAATCCATGTGAACATTCCTCCTAATTTCATTGTGGAATGAATTGTAATTTGTAGAAGCATCTTTTAAAAACCGTTTCTCTCTGTGGAGGATGTACTGTTTTATTTCCATAACGGCTTTATTTCAATTCTCTTTCCGACTATTGTCAACTGCATAAGACTTACATGTAGAACGAGGCCAGAGTTGAATGCTTTCTTAAAAATTTTTTGAGGCTGAAAAAATGTAAATGGGCTTATGAATTTCAAATTTTTATTTCCATTCTAAATATGGTTCTAAATGCCATTGAGGTCAGGTTTTTTTTTCGAACTATTTTATAATCATGCTGGCCAACGATTATTTGCTCTTAGATGGCGCATTTGTATCTAGTTTAGAAACTTTTTGCGTCGCCAACCTCGATGGCGTTTAGAATCACCAATCTTTAGTGGACTCAAAACCCATACAAAGTGCCGTATCTCACATTCTGTTTTAAGCTGTAACGCTGCAAGTCTTTTTATTCTAAAGTTTAGACCCTCACAGGCGCTAATGCAACTCCTGATTCTCTGGCCCACGCGACATGTTTTAGTAACAACGTATTATTTTATTTCTAAAACATGTGCAGGTTATCACAATTTTCATCGCTCCCCCCCGTTTTTGGCTTTATCTTTATATTAAATGATCCGACCCTCGCCCAAAAACTAATCTTTTATACTGTAAATTAGGGAATTGTAATAATTTCAATAATCGCAATATCAGCTTTCCTGAGGAAGAGCTGCTTAAAACAGTTGAGGGCCTTCCATCATATAAGTTTTTTCATCAGTCTCGGCTCATCTAAATGAACTAGAGTGAGGAATGTAACGCAAGATCGAGCGGATTTTCCCCCTCATAAGTAGTGGTTGTTTGGAGTAACCCTCCTAAATTTATGATTGTCAGCTGCAAAGCCTAACATTTTAGCTAGCTCTTTATCAAAAAAAAGTAATTCGCTTCTTCAGACTGAATTTACATTGTTTTTTAGATTTGCATTGTTAAGTTTGGAGGGTAATTGTCAAAGTTACTCATTGCTTTCTTTAGTGAGCAAAACCGTAATAATCATCAGTATTGGTTAACTGGCTAACTTTGGACCCCTGATTTGTCAATTTTTAGAACCTTATGATTATTCTTGGGATTTAGTATATTAAACCATACAAGCTTTTGTAAAAAATTTCATGAAGTGCAACATTCTGGTTCCGCAATTGTTATCAATAGCATTTCTAAAAATGAAGGACGGTCTTGAGTTGTTTATTGTTACAAACATTTTTTAAAAACGAAATAAAAATGAGCGCATTCAATTATACTGATGCTAATTATTCGGTTGGTCCGCACAACAATCTTAAAAATATGAACAACTGATACTCCCTTGACATTTGCTGTGAACCCCAGACTGTCACTTTCATAAAAAGGTGAGTACTCCATTAAACAGATATCTTAACCCTCCGATTAAAAAAGAACCGACATCGCAAAAGTGTGGTTTAGCCCCCGTTGCAGTTTATCAGAACCAGTTAAACTTTGCTTGTGTTTGTGCATCAACTGGGTGTGGAGTGTCCGTATGCTGATCATCTAAATCATCCTGATCCTTTGGAGAGGTCAGTGTACAGATTCATTTTTTTAATTACACCTCAGACGTATTTAACGGAAACGTAATGCAAGCGCCATTACAAATGACAAACCGTTTAATCCATTTAGCACCGAATATACATGAAGGCTTTTTGGAACGAGGATTTGTAACGAATTATTATTAATGTTAAGACAGACTTTAGACAAAGTCCGGATCTTAATCATGGCTTAGGCACCCTTATTTTGGGGCGTTGCACTGAAAGTATAAGTAGGACTGAAATCTCTCCTTACACATCTTTCTCTTCAGGCACACTGGTTTCACCTCGGGTCCATAGAGCAAGAGCAAAAAACACAGGACAACATTTATCTAGACACTTCTAAGGGCCCTAACCAATGCAGAATAGAACGAATAAACGACTCTGTTCGAACGTACGTTTGGTGCTTGCTAGGTTCGCAGCACAAAACGAGATCGAGCATAACTGATCCTTCTAATGGTTTGAGCACAAAACCAATCTAGCCATATTTTGGAGGACGCCATTAATTCTACAGTTGATTTTTACCTTCAAGTATGAAAAGGTACCAAAAGTTTTTACAATACGCAAGATCAAAAGTATACTTTGCTGTTGGCACTGGTTTATTAACATGCTGCCTTCTGACCTCAGACTCCAGATAGGCACAATAATAAACTACAATAAAGAAATCCTTGGTGGCAGCAATGAACGAAGTCGAAAAAACGAAATAAATTCTGAGCCAGTAATATTGCAAGCAGTAGACAAACACCCAAAATAAGTCATGCCAATCGCCTGTGGCCCAAAGCCCAAGGCCGTTGAAGACCCGGACTCTTTCGCGATGAGCCATGATATGAAAAGACAGCACTAGTTCTTGGATTAACTGGCCTAGGATACTTGGTCTTTATTTTAACTAAAGATTACCCGACTATTAAGAAACTAATGTGCCATAAGTGCTCGCCCATAATGCCACTACTTTGCTTGCATGTAGACAAAAGGCCAGCTAACACACTCCCCTATATACCCGGTAAAGAGTCATAGATTACCTGGCTATTTTTTAATAACCCGCAAGATGATCAATCAGTTTTTTTTACCCATGATTTTATCAGGTGGAGGCGATGGCGTATGGAGGCACTGGCCCAGGACCACCGCCACCTGTAATAGCCCATCACCAGTGTACTTATTGCAAATCTAAGCCGCAGTCATAACGCTGCTAATGTACTTCCCTTGCTCCTAAACAGTGTTCTTATTCTTTCCCTGCTAGCGTTGTGTCTTCATATAAAATCTTTGGATAGTTTCTCTTATTCTGCTCACTGTGAGTTCGTAATTGTTCTCGGTTAGTAGACAACACTTCTAGTCTTGCTGATCCTTTCTTTGTTCAAGATCTTGTAGGTCTTTGGGCTATTCATTTCTTTAATATCATGCCCTAAGTTGGCGTCATCAGCTCAAAGAGTTTTTTCTCTTTTTCTCTTTTATAGATCAATCTAGTTCACCCAGTTTGCGAAATTGTTTGTTAATTCCCCTCCTGGATGCTTTCTCAAAGCTTGATCTAGCCGTTATTTCTCTCATGGGCATCGGTGATCGTGTATAGTTTTTAATGCTGTTTCTTCTGAAAAACTGGTTTCAGCTTCTAATTAGTTCGTCTGCTGTTTGACTAAAACACCAAGTTCCATGTTTGTTATTCCGTATCTGTTGGAGTTCTTGTTTATGTTTTGAAGTTTAGCAACTGCCTCCCTATTTAATCTAGGTTTAGTAAAGCCAAGGCGATTTCGAATCTTCCACCAAGTCTTTGTCTAAATTGTATTCATGCTACAAACTTTGATGAGTCTCGTTTATTCTGTAAGCTGGACATGTTGTCCATTGCTTGTTTTTTTTTTACATACAAGGGTCATCTATAGCTTCTAAATCATCAGGGTATTTAGTTTCGGGAGGTCCTATCCTAAACTTTGGTATAAAGATCATGACCTTTACTTTTCTGTTCATTCACGCCTTTCTGTCCTTCATACGAATTCATCATGCAATGAAGCCCCGAGCGATCTGCTCCAAGGGGAATTCACTCATGTCGTCTCCATGATTAAAATCATATTCTTCCCTCAATGCCTGCCATTTTTTTAAAATAATTAACTTTTTTATTTTTGTTATAAAAAATGTCACATACATATGGCTCGATTTCTTGACCCACATAGAATACTGAAAAGAGCCCTTTGGCGTGAAGGACATAAACGGAATATTACTGTTCCAAATTATCCCGGCTACTATTGATGCGATCAAATTCTAACTGTCAAATTTCCAGACCTAGGAAGCGGATGAAGTGAGTGTGCCAGGCTCGCGCGACTTACTTTTCAAAAAAGAACTCGAATCAGCAACAGACCCAAACAGACAGTTGTCCAGAATCTAGGCCGGGCAATCGTTAAGAACATTTCTATAAAACTTGAGGGCAAGAAATATTTTCCTTTACACAATGCAGACAATTTTTAACCTATTCTGATCTATGGCTTAGCCGAGAATGAAATAGGAATGATCTTCTTTGTCGGGGATTATGCTAAATAATGAAGGCACTAAAAACACAGAAATAATCGCTGAAGATGCTAAAGACGGGCAAAAAGTATGTAGCTGTAAGTTATGCGTATGGAAATCGCTTTCATCCCCTTGATTTTGAGTTGTTAAGTGCGCATGCGCATTCTTTCATAGGACATTAAAAGACAGATTGTCATATGATCTAACTTTTAATAGACAAACGTGTTATCAATCAACAGACTCCGAAGCAAAGTACAGCATTACTGACATCGCGTTAGAGTTTACGTTTGTTATAAACCCGAACTTAGCGAGGCTGATTTGAACAACAATATCAGTCAAAATTACAATAATTTTACGAAGAGTGATTCATCATACACATATCCTAGAAGCAGGCAGACACTATATTGAATTTTAGCTTTAGTGTCTCAGCAAGATCGCTAAAAGGTATTTTATTGCTGTGTGAAGATGAAGAACCATTCAAACGAGGATGATAAAAGTTATTAATCCTAAAATAACGAAAGTACAATGTTCGATGAGGTAGCCTAACCAATCTACCGCTAGCGGGCTTAAACCCTTATCCAGCATTTTGATGAAATAAAAAATTGTTTGGGGTGGGAGGCATAGAAGTCCACAGTAACCTTGTTTCTAAAGATCTGCATCTTCATCAGTGTTAGACTCGGATGATAATTTTTAACAACAAAATACGGTTTTATATGGATGACTAAGGTCAACAGAGGGATAACCAGTTGCATGGAAGTGGGAGAACTGTTAGAGGACTTTACTCTAGTGAATCTGCTTCAAAATTTGACAAAGAAGAAGATGACGATAAACCGCTTAATTCACAGTTTGTTTTTAATAAATGATCGCAGCTGAAATCCCGATAACGAATGAAAGATATCACAAATACTAAATATATAATTTTTATTTTTTTATAAAAGCATGTCGTTCTAGTTTATCCAAATGTTGCCTACAGCACCGGAGCCGCCAAGAGTAGAGATAGCCCCTGACATAAAAACCTTTAGATAACAAACATTACACAATGCAAGCAACAGAAACTAGAGCAGGACCTTTCAAAATACAGCAAAACTAACGAAGGTAGTCTGCGGCCTTTAATGCTGTTTACCTATGTTAATACTGGAGCTTCGAACTATAAGTGCACTATCAGCAGGGACAAGTGTTGGTCTCTTAGCAACAGGCGTAGGTGCGCCCCGCAGCTTTACCTCTCTAGGCGGTTTTGTCTTTAGCTCTTGGCTGTGTTCATTACTGTTAGGTGCTGCTAGCAAAAAAATACAAACTAAACTCCAAAACACACAGCCCTGGTTCAACTAATAACAGCCAATACTTGAGTTCCTTCAAGCTGATTATAAATAAAGCGCTAGTGACTCAAACATCACGGATGAAGAATTTTAAATCGTTTACAGGACTATTTTGACGACTAAAAAAGACAAAATTTGATCTGCTTCCAAAAAAAGGCCGAGGGCAAGTTTTTCTCAACAGCCAGAACCCCGAGCAGATAAAAAAAAGTAATGCTTAAAAAAAGTAAACGAAAAATTAAACGCTGTTCTAAACAGCTCACATTAACAACACCATAAAGGTGATAGACTTAGTGTTATGAAGTCCAAGCACAAAAGACCGTGATATTGATTCTGATTAATTTTTTTTTTATATTTAAATAAATATTTTGAGTTAGAAAAGAAACTCCAGCATGGATAAATTATATGAAGGTCCAGAAACGAATGCGTTGAAGCAATGCATAAGAAAATTTTATCAAGAGCACGGAATGGATATTGAGTTAGAAGTTCATTAATCCAGCAAACGTACAGGCAGTGGTTGCTCAGCTATTTTTCTCAAGTTCCCGGGTTAAACTATACAATTGACCCGCCAGTTAATATGTTAGCGGTTTTTAATCGACTATGTAACAAATAAATGAGAAAATCTAGAAGTCTGGGTCTCAACTAACAACAGGTTATTCTTTCCTCTAATGACTTAACCACCCGGTTGGGTGGTCAAGACGAACTTGCTTACAACAGTTTTGATGTGCCAGCTGTTAGAAGCAAAAATGAGAGGTATCTGGTTGGGTCAGAGGGCGAAGTCTTAAGAGATCAGATTAAAACAGTCTAAGTATGCGCCGATTGTTTGCAAGTCTTACATTCGACTACCTCCAGCATTAGTTGCAAAAAAGCGTTTTAAACATAAAGATACAGACAACAAATGTTTTATGTGGTTTGTGTTCCGTGCAAGCTGCAGCACGCCCGCAAAAACGCAGAAAGAGTGTCTAACTATCACCCTTACATTCAATGATCTCAACTTTAGTGGAAGATCTTTCCCCAGTTGGTATAGACCAAATTGAGTCAGTTTTGAAGAAACAAAACAACCAATAACTGTTATGTCAACACATGGGATGAGAAACAAATCTACAACCTATTAAAGTGTCCCAAGAACGAGTCCAACGATTGGCGAACGCGACAAAAATCATTTGACTTACTACTGATGCTTTCCACTCAGCTGGGCTTACCGCATAACACATTCTACGAACGCACAATGAGTAGAATTATTGGCGCATACTTCAAAGAAACACTAACAAACAATGAATCTTGCAGAAAATGTTTAACAAGAATGCCATCTGGTAAAGCGCGCTTGAACATCTAAAACATTGTAAAAGTTCTGTAGACTGTAATACAGAACTAATTACACCCCCACCCGGATCTAAAGTTAGTTTTTAAGAACTGGGAAATTTCAGCTACTTCGAAAGAAACGGGTGTTTGATGTGAATCCCAAACTTTTAATCTTTGTTTTTCAATAACTATAACTTTATCAAACACCTAAAATGAACATAACATACCTGATTTAGTCTCTGCAGAGCCTCCCGTTGGTCCAATTCTACATGTGGCGTGCCACTCCTGACATGCGATTGTCCCTAACGGAAGTTGTTCTTACTTCGGTTTTATCATCACTTCCGTTTACATTTGTTTTCCTTCATTTCTTATTACCACCCACAATAAGAAAAATAACAAAATATCCTAACTGCCTATAATGAATTAATAAAAAAAATGATCATTAACGATCTTAATAATTTCGATCTACAATTTTGACTTTCTACCCAAAACAACCAAATAGACTAGCTTAACTTACCAATATCAACTACGATATTGGGAAGGTTACACTTTTGAAAGGATTTGTAACGAATTCAATATTAAAGTTTAAGACAGACTTTAGACAAAAGTCGGATCTTAATCATGGCTTAGGCACCCCTTATTTTTGGGGCGTGCACAGAAAGTATAAGTATGACTGGAATCCTCCTTACACATCTTTCTCTTCAGGACAACTGTTCACCTCGGGTCCATAGAGCAAGAGCATAAAACAGCATGGACAACATTTATCTTAGACACTTCTAAGGGCCTAACCAAAGCAGGAATAGAACGAATAAACGACTCTGTTCGTACTTACGTTTGGTGCTTGCTAGGTTTGCAAGCACAAACGAGATCGAGCATAACTGATCCTTCTACTGGTTTTGATGCACAAAAACAATACTTAGCAATTTAGAGGACGCCATTAATTCTACAGTTGATTTACCTTCAAGTATAAAAGGTACCAAAATGTTTTACAATACGCAAGATCAAAAGTAGACTTTGCTGTTGGCACTGGTTTAACATGCTGCCTCTGACCTCAGACTTCAGATAGGCACAATAATAAACTACAATAATGAAATCCTTGTGGCAGGCAATGAACAGAAGGTCGGAAAAAAACGAAATAAATTCTGAGCCAGTAATATTGCAAGCAGTAACCAAACACCCAAGAATAAGTCATCCAATCCCCGTGGCCCAAAGCCCAAAGGCGTTGAAGACCCGGACTCGTTCGCGATGACCATGAATGAAAGACAGCACTTGTTCTTGGATTAACTGGCCTAGGATTACTTGGTCTTTATTTTACTAAAGATTAACCTGACTATTAAGAGAACTAATGTCCATAAGTGCTCGGCCATAAAGCCAACTACTTTGCTTGCAGTAGACAAAAGCCAGCTAACAACACCCCCAATATACCCGGTAAAGAGTCTATAGCTTTACTGGCTAATTTTTTTAATAAACCCGCAAGATGATCAAGCTGTTTTTTTACCCATGATTTATCAGGTGGAGGCGATGGCGATGGAGGCACTGGCCCAGGACCACCGCCACCTGTAATAGCCATCACCAGTGTACTTATTGCAAATCCTAAGGCTGTTATAACGCTTACTAATGTGACTCCTTGCTCTCTAAACAGTGTTCTTATTCTTTCTGCTAGTGTTGTGTCTTCATATAAAATTCTTTGGATAGTTTCTCTTATTCTGCTCACTTGAGTTCGTAATTGTTCTCGGTTAGTAGACAACACTTCTAGTCTTGCTGATCTTTCTTGTTCAAGATATCTTTTAGTCTTTGGGTTATTCTTTCTTTAATACATGCCTAAGTTGGCGTCATCAGCCTCAACGAGTTTTTCTTTTTCTCTTTTTATATGCTCATCTAGTTCACCCAGTTTTGCTAAATTGTTTGTTAATTCACCTCTGATGCTTCTCAAAGCATGATCAAGGGCCGTTATTTCTTCACTGGGCAGCGGTGGAACGTGTATAGTTTTTAATGCTGTTTCTTCTGAAAAACGGTTTCAGCTTCTATTATTTCGTCTGCTGTTTGACTTAAAACTTCAAGTTCCATGTTTTGTATTTCGGTATCTGTTGGGAGTTCTTGTTGTATGTTTTGAAGTTTAGCAACTGCCTCCCTATTTAATTCTGTTTAGTAAAGCCAAGGCGATTTCGATCTTCCACCCCTAAGTCTTTGTCTAATTGTATTCATGCCTACAAACTTGATGAGTCTCGTTTATCTGTAAGCTGAACACGTTTGTCCTTGCTTGTTTTTTACATACAAATGGTCATCTTTTACTTCAAAATCATCAGGGTATATAGTTTCGGGAGGTCCTAGTCCTAAACTTTGGTATAATGATCTGACCTTACTTTCTGTTAATTCACGCCTTTGCTGCCCTTCTACTAATTCATCATGCAATGAGAGCCCCGAGCGATGCTGCTCCCAAGGGGAATCACTCATGTCGTCTCCAGGATTAAAATCATATCTTCATCTTCAATGCCTGCCATGTTTTTTTAAAAATTAACTTTTTTATTTTGTTTTATGAAAAATGTCACAAACATATGGCTCGATTCTTGACCCACATAGAAGACTGAAAGAGCCCTTTGGCGTGAAGGGAAATAAACGGAATATTACTGTTCCAAATAATCCGTCTACTATTGATGCGGATCAAATTCTTACTGTCAAATTCCAGACCTAGGAGCGGATGAAGTGATTGTGCCAGGCTCTGCGCGACTTACTTTCAAAATAGAACTCGAATCAGCAACAGACCCAAACAGGACAGTTGTCCAGAATCTGGGGCGGGCAATCGTTAAGAAAATTTCTATAAAACTGAGGGGCAAGAAATATTTTCTTTACACAATGCAGACATATTTTTAACCTATTCTGATCTATGGCTATGCCGAGAATGAAAGGAATGATCTTGCGTTTCAAGGAATCGAAAATAATGAAGCACTAAACACAGAATAGGCGCTGAAGATGCTAAAGACGGCAAAAAGTATGTAGCTGTAAGTTATGCGTATGGAAATCGCTTTTCCATCCCCTTGGATTTTGAGTTGTTAAGTGCGCATGCGCCATACTTTCAAGGAGCATTAAAGACAGATTGTCATATGAACTAACTTTTAATGATACAAACGTGTTATCAGATCAACAGACACCGAAGCAAAGTACAGCATTTCTGACATCGCGTTAGAGTTTGACGTTGTTAGCAACCCTAACTTAAGCGAGGCTGATTGAACAACAATATCAGTCAAAATTAGCAATATATTACGAAAGAGTGATTCATCATACAACATATCCTAGAACAGGGCAGACACTATAGGAATTTTAGTTTTAGTGTCTCAGCAAGATCGCTTAAAGGTATTTTATTGCTGTGTGAAGATGAAGAACCAATTCAAAAGAGGAAGTGAAAAGTTTATTAATCCTAAAATAACGAAAGTACAATGTTCGATTGAGGGTAGCCCTAACCAAATCTACGCTAGCGGCTTAAACCTTATCAGCATTTTGATGAAATAAAAATTGTTTGGGGGTGGGAGGCATAGAATCCAACAGTAGACCTTGTGTCTAAAGATCTGCATCTTCACAGTGTTAGACTCGATGATTATTTAACAACAAAATACGGTTTATGGATTGACCTAAGGTCAACAGAGGATAACCAGTTGCATGGAAGTGGGAGAACTGTTAGAGACGTAATAAACATTCAAATTGACAAAGAAGAAGATGACGATAAACCGCTTAATGCACATTTGTTTTAATATATGATGCGCAGCTGAATATTCAAGATAACAGATTAAAAGATATACAATACTAAATTATTTTTATTTTTTATAAAAAGCATGTCTGTTCAAGTTTATCCAAATGTGCCTACAGCACCGGAGCCGCCAAGAGAAGAGATAGCCCCTGACAAAAAAACCTTTAGATTACAAACATTACACAAATGCAACAAAAAACTAAGAGCAGGACCTTTCAAAATACAGCAAAACTAAACGAAGGTATTCTGCTGCTTTAATGCTGTTACTATGTTAATACTGGAGCATCGACTATAAGTGCTCTATCGGCAGGAACAAGTGTAGGCCTCTTAGCAACAGGTGTTGGCGCGCCCACAGCTTTACCACTAGGGGGTTTGTCTTTAGCTCTCGGCCTGTGTTCATAGCCGTAGTGCTGCTAGCAAAAAAATAAAAACTAAACTCCAAAAGCACACAGCTATGGTTCAACTAATAACAGCTAAACTTAGTTCGTTTAAACTGATTATAAATAAAGCACTAGTGACTCAAACATCACGGATGAAGAATTTAGTCGTTTACAGGCCGATTTTGATGACCTATAAAAGACAAAAGTTTGATCTTCAAAAAAAGGCGAGGGCAAGTTTTTCTCAACAGCCAGACGCCGAGCAGATAAAAAAGGAATGCTTAAAAAAAGTAAACGAAACATTAAACTCTGTTCTAAACAGCTCACATTAACAACGCCAAAGGGTGTTTATACTTTAGTTTATGAGTCCAAGCACAAAAAGACCGTTGATATTGATTCTGATTAATTATTTTTTTAAAATTTAAATAAATATTTTGAGTTAGAAAAGAAACTCAGCATGGATAAATTATATGAAGGTCCAGACGAATTCTTTGAAGCAATGCAAGAAAATTTATCAAGAGCACTGAATGATATTGATTTAGAAGTCATTAATCCAGCAAACGTACAGGCAAGTGTTGATCATGCTATTTCTCAAGTTCCGGTAAACTAACAATAGACCCGCCAGTTAAAGTAATGTTAGCTGTTTTAATCGACTATGTAACAATAAATGAAGAAAATCTAGAAGTCTGGGTCTCAACTAAACAACAGGTTATTCTTTCCTCTAATGACTTAACACCGGTTGGGCAGACGAACTGCTTACACAGTTTGATGTGGCCGCTGAAGAAGCTAAAATGAGAGGCTCTGGTTGGTCAGAGGGCGAAGTCTTAGAGATCAGATTAAAACAGTCTAAGTATGCGCCGATTGTTGGCAAGTCTTACATTCCACTACCTCCAGCATTAGTTGCAAAAAAACAGTTTTAAACATAAAGAATACAGACAACAAATGTTTTATGTGGTGTGTTCTTGCAAGGCTGCATCACGCCCGCAAAAACGCAGAAAGAGTTCTAACTATCACCCTTACATCAATGATCTTAACTTTAGTGGAATATCCTTTCCGTTGGTATAGACCAAATTGATCAGTTTGAAGAACAAAACAAACCAATAACTGTTAATGTCTACACATGGGATGAGGAAACAAATCTACAACCCTTTTAAAAGTGCCCCAAAAAAACACCCCAACGTTTGGGCGAACCAGACAAAAATCATGTTGACTTATACTGTGTTTTCCACCAGCGGGGCAAACCGCATTACACTTTTGATACGCAAAATTGGTGGGGTTTTATTGGGCATACTTAAAAAAAACCCTTTTAAACAAACAAAAATTTTCGGCAAAAAATTTTTTTAAACCGGGAATTTCCCATCTGGGGAAAAGGCCCCCGCTTAAACATAAAAAAACATTGTAAAAGTTCTGTAGACTGAAATTTCAGAACAAATTTACACCCCCCCCGGGAAATCTAAAGTTATTTTTTTAAAAAAACTGGAAACGTCTGAAAAAATTCCCAAAACCGTTTTTTTACGCCAGATTTTTGAGTCGCTTATTGCCCCCTTATAAAGGGGCCCGCCCCACAAAAATTTTCGAAAAAACAAGTCTTAATGAGTAATCATCAGATTTTTTTCATTTGCCTTCATTATTGTTAGGTCGGTGGCCCCTCTTTTCAGCCCCAGAATTTAAATATAGAGGACCAATCCGGCAAAAAGATTTTTTAAACAGCGCTTTCGGGAAAAAGTGCGCAACGATTTTTTCTAATAATCTGAATTTTTAAAATTTCTGAAATCAAAGGGAGGGCCCGAAGCCCAAAACAACAGTATGATTCGGGCCCAAAATTTTTTGGAAATTTCCCGGTTTGGCCCTCTCATCAGAGTAGAGAAAACCCGAAAAGAGACCATGATCACTTTAGGGGGAATTTTCAGAGGCAGCGCAAAAACAACGCAATTTTTCAACTAAAGTTTAAACCCAAAAGAAATGGAAGCTCCCTTATTCTTTCAAAAACTTCGGGGTTAGGGACTCCCCCTTTAAATAATGAAAGCAGTAACGACCCCTTCAGGGTAACATGCATTGAACAGTCATCAAAAAAGTACAGGGGTTTTTTCATTTTAAAAAACAGGGCCTTTTTAGACTCTATCAGCACATGAGGGGATCATTAGAGCACTAGCTATGTCCAAAAGGGTCCTCCCCCAATAACGGAAGAATTTTTTCCCCAAAACACTTTTTTTAGGAAAAAGGGGGTTTACCCTTATGAGTACATAACATTGGGGAAAAGGGTTTTACGAAGACACACTTCCCCCCCTTTAAAAGGGCGTTTTTTTTCTAGTCTTAAGGAAAGGGCATAGTGATTCAGATTACCAGCATTCCAAAATGCGTGGCAAAAGTTAGAGGGGTTTAAAACCCATGGGAGACACCAAATCCTACCCTTTAAAGGCTGATGTATGTTTATTGGCGGATAATTTTTGAAAATTACAGAAAGCCTGCAAAGAAACATTACCCGCCTGGATCCTGGGGCTTTTCATTCTGCGCCCGGGATGGTTGGGGACGCTTTTTTTAAAATTTCTGGAGTACAGATTTATTTTTTTGTTGACCTACCAATGATTTAGATTATTGGGAAAACATTGCGTGGGGGAATTAGTATGGCCCTCCCCATCATTACTGTAAAACAAACAACAAAATCTTGGGGCGGGCTATGATCCGGTTTTAAAAGGGGCTAACTTTTCTCATGTATTTAGATGCAAACAAACTGTATGGTTTGGGGAATTTGGGGCAATCACCCTTTCCCTTAAAAGTAAAATTTTTAAAAAGTACAAGAAGACAAAACCAAAAAATATTAAAAAGGAAATTTAAAATGGTTTGGGGAGGGGGTTTTAAAAGCCTGATCAAAAGCGTGGTAATTTTTTTGAAGGGTTTACTTAAATATCCTCATAACTCCTTTACCCTCATAATGAATTTCCCTTAGCAGCGAAAGTCTAAAAAATGAATCCCGAGAGCCGCCTAAACTTTTTGGGCCCAATCTTCGAGGCAAAAAAAATTATGTCTGGGGCAATTTTTTCAGACTTCCCCAATTTTATTTAAAGGCATGGTTTTAAAAAATTGACACAGTTCATCGTATAATTGCTTTTGTTCAAGAAAAATTCATGAAACCATACATCATGAAAACACTGTTTTTGAACCCAAATCCACAGATGCTTCGGAAAAAAAAACTTTTTTAAGGTTTAAAACAACAGCTGTTTTTGGAAAAACTATGGAAAAACCGCCAAGCGTAAAAGGGTGTCAGATTTTGGGCACCTTTAAAAAGAACGAAGGGAATTTTAAACTTGGGCTTCAAAAACCCAATTAAACAGGACTTTAAAAAAATTTTTATGACCAAAACTTTTTGGGGATAATGATGAAAAAAAAAAAAAAGTCCCAAATTTGGGCAAAAACCGTTTTTTTTGGGGTTTTCCGGGTTTTTGAATTATCAAAGTTTTTTAAAGTTAGAAATTTTTTTATGACTTCTTTAAACCCCGAAACCGGTCCAGGTACTTTTCACCGATACAGGGCAGTTTTGTTATAAATATCCATTTTTAAAACATCTATTTAAAAACTGGAATTAGAAATAGCTAAAAAGGGGATGCGGGGTGGTTTTGGGCACTCTTGGGTTTTTCCCTAAAGATTTGCCTTTAAATTTATTCGTTAATAAAAAGGTTTTTTGGGGAAAAAGGAGGATGAATTTTCTGGAAAGGGAAAATTTAAGGGTATGTTGGGTTTTAAAGGGCGAAAATGTAAAAGTATTTGAGCCAGGGAAAAACATAAAAAAAGGGGAAAGGGGGATCCGCAGTGGGTTTTTCAGTCAAACATATTAAAAATGACAACTACAAAGAAACATTTCTTGACAATAAACTTTCATCATGACAACGTAAAACTGCGATCTAATCTACATGAGATCAACACAACTGTTGTAACAAAAAAGTCATTTAGATAGAACAAACACAAAACGTGTGTTTGTTAATCCAGAGTTTTCATATGCAATAGGGCACTGGAGGACCGCATAAACAGGGGGTTATATTTTTCATCAACTTTTATTGATAAGATCAATCATAGCTTCATCCAATTCATTTAAATCTTTTCTCATGTTTGCTTGATGCGTTCGAATTTTTTTTATTATTTCAAGATATTCTTTTTCCCAATTTGGGGGTTTGAGTTGTAGGTGATCTGGATGATTTAGCATGCATTGATTAACCCTCAAAAATGTTCCCCTAATAGCATTACACGCATCAAATGATTCCCGTATCATTTTCAAGGTCTCTTCCTTTACCATTCTTGTTTCGTTCTGCACTTCGTCCTGAGCTTCCATTTTAACTCAAATATATTTACGTAAATTAATTAAGCGGAACTGTGTCTGGAGGGATTATCTGCAGTTCTTCCTTCACAAAAGATCTTTGAGGAGCTGGTTGTTTTGTTGTGTCAGTTTCTCGTAATAATACACGGGCGGATTCATTTTTACAATTCTTTTTATTTCATATGGATCAACACTCCAAACTGGATCGGTTGCCCTGATGCGAGTGTCCCCTTCTGCTTCCCCGGTAAATAAAGGTACCTTACTTTCAAACCAAATGGTAATAGTTTGCCGGATGAACTGAGTCTCCTTCAACAACATTTATTGTTTTTCTTTTGATTGCTTGTACTGGTTTTAGCCCTTTAATTCTTCATTATTCATTGCGCGCAAAACTGAGGCAGTCTTCTAACCCATTCTGTGTTGCGAGAATTGTCAATCAGCTCTCTGTGATACTGGTAGGAAAAAAGTCTTTCGGCTAACTGTTTGTTAAAGTTTTCAACTAAAGCCTGTGATCTGTGAACTCCTGGAATGCCTCTTTTAATGGTAACTCTATGTTTTAACAATAATTGATTCACTTGTCCTTTAAATTCTTTTCCATCATCGACTTGAATCATGCGAGGATAAGTTAAGGGCCCGTTGGTATATCAGTTGTATAGCGACAGCAACAGCAGAAGCACTCTTTTGTGTTAACGTTCCGCATCTTTGTATCTTGAAGCCATGTCAATGACTGTGAGCGCGTACTTAAATCTTTTTCGCCTAATCGTATCAGAGGGTAAATATAGAAGGTCCATTTGATGGGTGTCGTTTGGAGTTGTATTCACAAAGTGCGGTCTCTGTATTCGTCTAGGCGCAGGTAAATAAATTTGCCAAATCGCTTGTTTAGATAACCATTCTTTGCTGTTTGTTCACTGACTCCAGCTGCTTGGCTTAGCTTTTTTATTGCCGTGATTCCCTTCCAATATCCTTTTGGCGAATAATAGATTTTGTTCATTTTTTATTCAGCCAATATTATGCGCAACAAAATACACGACAGTCATACAACGAACAATAAACACGATTTCTTGCATCTTTTGTTTTCTGATGGATGATAAAAGTCACTGAATTTTGGTGGGGCAATGTCTCGATTGGTTTGCCTGTTACAAGATAATATTCTTTATTGCCTGGTCAACATTTTTAAATGTGTAAGCTGCATGTCCCTGTTTTTTCAGTGTGTCGTTAATTAAAATCCAACTGCTCAATTCTCTGCTTTTCATAGTTTATCTTGTGCAGCTGCTAGTTGCTCCATAGCTTTGTTATGTCTTTTTCTCTCGCCGTCATCCCGCAGTTTACTAAACGCGTAATTACTTCCGCTAAAAGCAAGCGCATTCACCACAGCACCACCTATCATCATTACGAGTGAAGCCATTTTTTATAAATGTATTTTTTATTTACATATTTATACTGTCTGGAATTATTCCTTGCTTAACTAGAAAATCTTTCGTGCAAATGAAGCTGTAATAATAGCGATTAGCTTTGCTGAGTCTTCAAAGTCTAGTTTGCCAAGATCTGCCGGTTTTATTTTTAACAAGCTTTTACCAAGCATTGTGTATCCTATACTCAGGCCACCAATAACAGCAGAATGGTATACAAGGTTGGCAATAGTTTTTCGGTGCTCATTTTTAAAAAATAAAATAATTATAATTAATAAAAAAAACATGAACAGCGATGATCTGCTAGAGCTACAGAGCGGCCTAATCCGTCTTGGACTTACAAATGAAGAAGTTGATGACCAAGCTGTTATGCCCCAAAAGGAGAGGTTTGTATTCTTTGGCAGCATGTGGAAAAACAAAACAGTTCCTCGGAACTGAATTCAGCATAGAACAGATTCAACAGATGGCGCCACAAGACATTATAAAGTATCACAACAGGTATGAAGCGCAGCTGGGGTCGAGAATGGTAAAAAGTGTTGGGCAAACGGTTCTTAGTTTGTACACTAAACTAGTCAGCAGATTTGCTCCATTGATTCTGAACAAGATCTTACGTATGATTTAACGCAAGATCCAGTTTTAAACAAAGTCATTAGAGTCTCTAAGCTGTGATTTATATTACAGATTTGGAACATTGTTATCGCCGCTAATCATGGGATTAATAACTTTTAATCATATAGATTTTTATTTCCATTCAAAATGAACGAGCCAGAAAATCAGCAGAATCAGAAAACACTGAATCAGGTGGAGGAAAGTAACCAAGCCAGAAAATCAGCAGAATCAGAAACAACTGAATCAGGTGGAGACCAGTGAAAAGCATCCTCATCCTGGGCGTGTTAAAGCAGGAAAAAATTAGCAGAGTGGAACAGACAAAAAAAATTAATGTACAGAATATAACTCATCATGAAACATAACACCACCAACGCCAGAACAAGTTGATTCAATGCCAGCTATAAAAACTCCATGTGATTCAAGGGCACCAAAGTCTTCATGGAATATTGAACTTAAAACTGTTGCCATTTTTAGCGTCCTTGCTGCTGCTGGGGGCGGTTATACGGTTATAAAATATATACACAATGGCAACAAAACAAAAGAAGTTAAAACAACCTGAACCACTAAATACAGAAAAAGACAACAGCACGCCAAAACCGCCAATAACAAAACATCATTTTGATCCATTTATAATGCAATAATATTTTAAGAACTTAAATTTAAATTTTTGATAAAACATGGCGGATTATTATTTGTTTTAAAATGATGAAGTCAATAAATAAAGACATGGAGTCTATAAAAGACATTTCCATAGACCAGAATTGTAAATCAATGTCGGTTGCTTAGGATGTAAGAACTTCATTAAGATCTATGCTGACCGATCTCGCGCAGAGAACGCTGAGCAAGACATCCTCAGCGATGACGCGTTTTTTGAGGCGTGTGTGTACTATATTAGACACCTACTATTTAAGATAAAACATAGATTGTATTTTTTTTGATAATTATAAGATAACTTGAATAAGAACTTGGCTGTACTTAAAGGAGACTTGAGGATGACTTGAGGATGACTTGAGGTGACTTGATCAAGAACTTATTAAGAACTTGTGAATGACTTGAGGATGACTTTGGGGCAACTTGAGATGACTTAAGATGACTTGAGGATGACTTGAGGACAACTTGAGGATGACTTGAGGACAACTTGAGTAAAAACTTAGAAGTGACTTGGAGTAACTTGAGTTAAGAACTTGTGGATGACTTGAGTGTGTGCATGTGTGTGGGGTGGGGTGGGGTGGGGTGGGGTGGGGTGGGGTGGGGGTGTGCATGCGTGGGGTGGGGGTGGGGACGTGCGTGCGTGGGGTGGGGCAAAACAAACAACAAACAAACAACAAACAAACACACAATAGACAGTCCTGGGGTGGGGGTGGGGGACGTGCGTCGTGGGGGGTGGGGGTGGGGGTGTGCATGCGTGGGGTAGGACAAAACACACAAACACCAACAAACAAACAAAAAGCGGAAACTACTAGGACCACTTCTTGCTTTGTGACTAAACAGGTTGTGTCCCGCGCGCAACCTCAATCAACTAGGTCAAGTGAATGTTGAAAAAAGAAACAATTAAAAAATGTTTAAAAAAAAAAAAAAAAAAAAGAAATTTGTTTTCATTGAGAATCCAAAGTAAAACAGGAAAAAAAAAAAAAAAAAACTAGGTCAAGTGATCACAGATGATCACTTGGCCTAGTTTGCCGCTAAGCTTTGCAGGTGCGCCGCGCTTTGCAGGTTGGGGAATGAACTGAGCAAGATCCTTCCAACCACTTATAAAAATCTCGCTATTCAGAACTGCACTATGAGGTATTTAACTCTGCTTTACAATCCAACGATGCATGAGTGGAGACCGCTAGATTGCTCTGAATGCTTCTATTGAAATCTCTGGGGAGTGCTGCGCTTCACTGCATGCCTTTAAAAAAGAACAGCCTGCATAAGCCAATCTCTCTCACCTGCAGTGTGTGTGTGGATTTTATGTCAGAAATATTTTACTAGGAGGAACTGTAATATGTCTGTTTTCTGGCTCGGCAGTCGAAACCGGCCAAGGCCGGGTGAGAGCGGGTGAGCCAGAAGAGACATATTATAGTTCTCTGCATTCGTATTTCCTGCATCACTCAAACAGAAATGATATGTGTCAATGAACTGGTGTTTCCTATATTTCTCACACAGACGTGATGTACGTCAATGTCTTTGTATTTTCTGTAATGAGAAAAGAGACGTGAATGGAGCGAAATTCTTCTCGATTCCCATGTTGTCCAAGTTCACGTGATTTATATTCGTCTGTTTGCATTTCCAGTTTATCTCCAAAACACACGTTCCCCACCTGTCCGACATTTTGAAATTTCTGTTGTCGTTTAGTGTTAAAATGGTTTACCTTTTTATTTCTATACAATGGTATGTTTCATTTACTTTTCTCTTTGTATACAATGGTAGATAAGACAGTCCTAGAATCAGGACCACCTTTCTATTCTGTAGTACGGTTTTTTCATTTGTGGCACTAACGTATTTTTGATAGACTGTGTGTCAAGCAATGAATGAATGTTGGGAACAGAAAGGGTGATAAACATTGTCTATTTTTTTAATAGCTGACTTTTTTTTAATGTAAGGAAGGAGTCTTGTCTAAATACCTTTGCTGAACCATAGATTTTGCAGAAAAACGTACTGTAACTTCAGCCTACATTGCTTGGTAGTTGACCATGAACAAACATATGGGAACATTTCCGTTACTTTCTATCTGCCGAGAGTGAAAGTGCTTGGGTTTTTTTCCACATAAAGAGAAGCGGAGAAACGCTTAAAATATGTCACTCCTCACCAACCTCTGAATTGAAACAGTGATATGTAAAACGTCCATCCCCATCCCACCCTCACAACCCCTTCTTCAGTCACAGCAAATAATGTCCAATAGTTGAAACAGATCTGTCAGCTGTGTGGTCGTCTTTATCTAGAGGATGCGTGATCTGTGATCCAGAGTGAATAATCAAAGCGACTATAATTAAATCACAAAATTTATGCAAGGGACAAGTGACCATACAAGTACCGCGTGCTTCCATTTCTAGATCCCCCTTATTTACGTAAAAGAATCGTGACAAGAAAACCAAAAGGAACGTAAACTTTCAAAATGAGTTTTTTTTACATTTCATTATCGCTCATCTTTTCAGTCAAAGTATGGACTGACCTGCTTCTTTTATTGTCGTTCATCACTTTCACCTGAGAATCTTGTCAAAATGTTAGCTTCAAGGTAAAATATTACAGCAACAGAGAGAGAAGATAATGTGGACAAACAATAATACAACAAAAATGTTCAAGTGTTAGACCGATGCTTTCATGATCATTTTGATATTCTTATCATAAAAACAATTGTTTTAATACATGAAATACAATTAGAAAATCATTGCCACCGTTTGTTAAATGGTGTTATTCCTAGCAGTTGCACAGACGACTTGCTGTAACGGTGTTACAATTCATTGCATATACAGCTAAAAGTTTGATATCAGAGAAATCTCTGAGGCCAAGTTAAGCTGAGACAGATTATGCCGTAACACTAGCAGCTTACTAAAAAAAAAGAGACACTACTCATTTTCCACAATCTATGCTCCTTTCACATCGCCATCTCTATCAACAGTTCCTCTATTGTTCTGATTATAAGAAAGACGATATACATTCTGAAGCAAGCTGCACTCAAGACTTATAATCTACATCCTCTGTTCACTCCACTGCCCGAGAAATGTTAAAATGTTCTTTCAGTGTTTACTGGGTTGTTTCAACCTATCACGATTGATGATTTGGCCTGGTTCACGCAAGAAACCAGTGAAGTGAAATCCTAGATGGTATCTAAGAGCAGGAGATGTGTTGTAGTAAGACCGAGGACATTGCTTCACCAAGAAAGTCAATTACCATGTTTTCCCGCCTCACTAACTGTCAGTGACTTTAGAGTTCCAGTATATTATTAACAATGATAGCGTTCTGCTTTGATTGTGTGATCACGTCTTTTTCCCTGTCATTTCCTTCATCTCTTTCTTTCTTCCTGTTCTTCATTCGTGTTTATTCTGCTCTGTATGTCAGAAATAAGTGTCGAATTAAAAGAAAACAAAAGCAAATTGAATTATTCTCTTTCATTTTTCTTGCTTTTTTTCATTTTTTCTTTCTTTCTTTTATTGGAGAGAGAGAGAGAGAGAGAGAGAGAGAGAGAGAGAGAGAGAGAGAGAGAGAGAGAGAGAGAAGAGAGAGAGAGAGAGAGAGAGTCCGAGTCGAGTCCGAGTGTTTATTGTACATCAGCCATAGGCCATAATACAAACACAAAAAGAGGGGTGGCGGGGAGATGGAAAAGGAGAATGGAGGCGTGGGGGACAGAGGTGATCAAAAAACAAAAATCAAGCAAAAAACTACCAGCTCCATTAGTAACAAAATATATACACAACTCATTTATTATCGTTTACGTGGTCAACTTCGAGAAACTGTTTTCGCATATTAATAGCATGGAAAATATACTTGGTTAGGTATTGACAATCTGTCCTTCTCACTGCTCGGAGTAACGACTGCAAAGGCATTGCTGAGATTTGATGTAAGAACTTCTTTCTG
This sequence comes from Conus ventricosus, assembly GCA_018398815.1. NCBI lineage: Eukaryota > Metazoa > Mollusca > Gastropoda > Neogastropoda > Conidae > Conus > Conus ventricosus. Next base: position 16,944 of record JAFLJL010014990.1, on the reverse strand, counting down.
AGATCAGTGTATAAAGGACATTCGAATATGAAGTGATTTTCATCCTCAATTTTTGAAGCACATACCACACAGTTTCGGTCAGATGGAGAAGAGAGAGAGGAGAGAGAGAGATGAGAGAGAGAGAGAGAGAGAGAGAGAGAGAGAGAGAGAGAGAGAGAGAGAGAGAGAGAGAGAGAGAGAGAGAGAGAGACTTTGCTCGACAACATCAGGCATGGACTCAGAAATAGGTGCTCTGATATCACCAAACTGTACTTAAGAAGAAGGAAAAAGCCTAGTAAAAACAAAACCACTGAATTCACACAAAATAAAGAACTAAATACGTAAATACATAAATACATATGCAAATGAATGCGTAAATAGATAGATAGATGGATAAATAAATAAATAAATAAATAAATAAATAAATAAATAAATAAATAAATAAATAAATAAATAAATAAATAAATAAATGAGTAAATAAATACTATTTGCAATACGTATTCCATCAAAGAAACAAAAACTTTTTTTTCTCCAAAAAATGTATACTGGACAACCGTATACGTGAAATGAACTCTTAATCGCACAAATGGAAAACAAGTGATTTTTTAACACATTTTCTTAAGTCCAATTCAAATGTCACAATGGAGATCATTCGCCAATTGATGGGTAGCAGTCAGTGTCATCAATGGGCTTAGTGATCCTCAGTCGTGACAGTGAGTGTGGAGAGGCATAATTGCAGTCAGGCATCTCCATCGTCCTCCTATTCGTCAGTCGCCCTATTGTTAG
>JAFLJL010014990.1:0-15179 GCA_018398815.1 Conus ventricosus | reverse complement strand
CTCTTCGTTCTTTTTTTCTCCTCTCTCTCTCTCTCTCTCCTCTTCTCTCTCTCTCTCTCTCTCTCTCTCTCTCTCTCTCTCTCTCTCTCTCTTAGTCACTCACTCACAGAGGACTCAGAGAGGTCAGGAGAAGAGACAGAGAGAGGAACAAACAAGACAGAGAAAGGAACAGAGACAGGCTGGACAGACTGATGATTAATTCATTGTACAAGCATCTAGACAGACTGAAACCCCCCAAACCAAATCACACGGCAAATGTTGGCTCAAGAGAACAGTAATATGCCGATTCTAGGCCACTTTCGCCCTCAACCAGTTTTCGGCGAAAGTGACCTAGAATCAGCATATTACTGTTCTCTGACAAGTAAGACTTTAATAACCAAAAAATAACGATTATCTACAAACAAACATACTGTGTAGGGTTATCCGTTTTAAATACTAATTTACTAAACTTTTCAGATTTTGAACAAGTAAGACTTTAATAACCAAAAAATAACGATTATCTACAAACAAACATACTGAACAACATAAAGTAAAAAATCCTGCTTAAATCTAGAAATTATGTATGGCTTGACCGCGACACTGTGCACGCAGGCCTAATTACAGTGGTCCGTGCGGCTTCTGTGGTGCTTGTAATTAGCCACGGGCGGGCTTGCCAGTTCTAGTCATGTTTACTGCGCATAAGCCTCTTATCGAATCAAGTGCTGAGCTTAAATCACGTGACACTTTGTGTTGTGGCCACCATACACAGCCGCCGCCATTTTACATTTGACAGGCGGGCTGAGCGGAGAGAGAACTTGTGTGTGTTAAAAACATGGTGAGCCAGGGAAGTGGTGTTTCAATGCTTTCTGCTAGTGCTGGAAGTGGCGCTAATATTACTCAAGAAATGGATGAAATGTTGTTATCTTCGCAAGGAAAACTTTCTGATCAACAGACCGATCTTGTGGAAAAATACATTGTTTATCATGAGGCCATGGCAAAGTTTTTGACGAAGAAATTGAGTGGCGAGCCTTGTTCTCCTCCCTCAAAGCCAAAAGGAAGCATTTCGTTTTGTTTCCTCAACAAAAAACGGAACTCTCAGTTGAAGATTTTGACAAATATTTGAAAACACAGCTTTGTGAGCTGACTTCCGATCCATTTGATGAAACCAAAACCTTTGAAACTGTTCAAGAAATGACCCCCATCTTACACCGGGCATGATACACATGACGTGTTAGAACCTGAATGGCAGGATAATTGAGCCACTTCTACAGCGGTAGTTTTACTAGCGCCCAACAAAACTAGCCAATCGGCAAACTCTGCCGATTGACCCACAAAGCCCACCTCTACCCCACCTACTGGAGCGGCGCCAACACTCCCTTCACCAGCCAGCAGCCACAAACGCATGACGTGGGTCTAAAAATAGCGGTTATGCATAGCCGCGGTGGGGTTTGGACTACTGACGATAGTCTTCAACGTCCTGCACACCTTTCAAGTTCAAGTTTTGAACAACAAAAAGCCCCCTTCACATTTCCCACAAGCACTATCCTGTTATTGTGTGTTTGTTGTTTGTTTGTGTTTGTTGTTTGTTTGTGTTGTGTTTTTGTCCCCACCCCACCCCACGCATGCACACCCCCCACCCCCACCCACGCATGCACACACCCCACCCCACCCCACGCATGCACACCCCCCACCCCCACCCCACGCATGCACACCCCCCACCCCGCCCACCCCCGCCCCATGCATGCACACACTTAAGTCACTTGTAAGTTCTTAACTTAAGTCACCTCAAGTCACTTCAAGTCACCCCAATTCTTAATTAAGTTTTTAATTAAGTTTTTAATTAAGTTACTTCAAGTTCTTAATAAGTTCTTGATTAAGTTCTTAATTAAGTTCTTGATTAAGTTACCTCAAAATTGTAATTAAGTCATCCTTTAAGTACAGCCAAGTTCTTATTCAAGTTATCTTATAATTATCAAAAAAAAAAACAATACAATCTATGTTTTTATCTTAAATAGTAGATGTCTAAGATAGTACACACACGCCTCAAAAAACGCGTCATCATTGAGGATGTCTTGCTTAACGCCCTTGGTGTGAAATTGGTCAGCATAGATCTTAATGAAGTTTTTACATCCTAAGCAACCGCATTGATTACAATTCTGGTCTATGGAAATGTCTTTTATAGACTCCATGTCTTTATTTATTGACACCATCATTTTATAATACGCCATGTTCTATTTTTATTAAAAAAATTTAAATTTAAGTTCTTAAAATATTATTCCATTTGAAATGGATCAAAATGATCTTTTGTTGTTGGCGGTTTTGGCGTGCTGTTGTCTTTTTTTGTATTTAGTGGTTCAAATTTTTTTGATTGCTTTTGTTTTTGTTGCCATTGGTTATATATTTTATAACCGTAATAACTGCCCCCAACAGCAGCAATGGCGCCAAAAAGGGCAACAGTTTTAAGTTCAATATTCCATGAAGACTTTGGCGCTGTAGGTCTTGTATCACATGGAGTTTTTATAGCTGGCATTGAATCAACTTGTTCTGGCGTTGGCGGTGTTATGTTTTCATGATGAGTTATATTCTGTAACATTAATTTTTTTTGTCTGTTCCACTCTGCTAATTTTTTTCCTGCTTTAACACGCCCAGGATGAGGACACTTTTCACTGGCCCCCACCTGATTCAGTGTTTTCTGGTTCTGCTGATTTTCTGGCTTGGTTACTTTCTCCACCTGATTCAATGTTTCCTGATTCTGGTTCTGCTGATTTTCCAGCTCGTTCATTTTGAAGGGAAACAAAATCTATATGATTAAAAGTTATTAATCCCATGATTAATGGCGATAACAATGTTCCAAATTTGTAGTATAGATCACAACCTAGAGACTCTAATGACTTTGTTAAAACTGGATCTTGCGTTAAATCATACGTAAGATCTTGTTCAGAATCAATGGGGGCAAATCTACTGACTAGTTTAGTGTACAAACTAAGAACCGTTTGCCCAACGCTTTTTACCATTTTCGACCCCAACTGTACCTCATACCTGTTATGATACTTTATAATGTCTTGTGGAGGCATCTGTTGAATCTGTTCTATGCTGAATTCAGTTCCGAGGAACTGTTTTGTTTTCCCACATGCTGCCAAAGAATACAGCCTCTCCTTTTTGGGCATAATAGCTTGATCATCAACTTGGTCATTCATAAGTTCAGGAAGGTTTAGGCTGCCTTGTAGCTGTAGTAGATCATCACTATTCATGTTTTTTATTAAATTATAATTATTTTATTTTCTAAAAATGAGCACCGAAAAAACTGTTGCTAACCTTGTATACCATTCTGCTGTTATTGGAGGGCTAAGTGTAGGATACTCAATGCTTGGTAAAAGCTTGTTAAAAATAAAACCGTCAGATCTTGGCAAACTAGACTTTGAAGACTCAGCAAAGCTAATTGCTATTATTACAGCTTCGTTCGCTACGAAAGATTTTCTAGTTAAGCAAGGAATAATTCCAGACAGTATTAATATGTAAAAAAAAATACATTTATAAAAAATGGCTTCACTCGTAATGATGATAGGTGGTGCTGTGGTTAATGCGCTTGCTTTTAGCGGAAGTAATTACGCGTTTAGTAAACTACGGGATGACGGCGAGAGAAAAAGACATAACATAGCTATGGAGCAACTAGCCGCAGCACAAGCTGCATATGAAAGCAGAGAATTGAGCAGTTAGATTTTATTAACGACGAACTGAAAAAACAGGGGCATGCAGCTTACACATTTAAAGATGTTGATCAAGCAATAAAACAATATTATCTAGTAACAGGCAAACCAATCCAGACATTGCCCCCACCAAAATTCAGCGACTTTTATCATCCATCAGAAAAACAAAAGATGCAAGAAATCGGGTTTATTGTCGTTGGTATGACCGTCGTGTATTTTGTTGCACATAATATTGGCTGAATAAAAAATGAACAAAATCTGTTATTCGCCCAAAGGATATTGGAAGGGTATCACAGCAATACAAAAGCTAAGCCAAGCGGCAGGAGTCAGTGAACAAACAGCAAAGGAATGGTTATCTAAACAAGCGATTTGGCAAATTTATTTACCTGCGCCCAAACGAATACAGAGACCACACTTTGTGAATACAATACCGAACGACACCCATCAAATGGACCTTCTATATTTACCCTCTGATACGATTAGACGAAAAAGATTTAAGTACGCACTTACAGTTATTGACATAGCTTCAAGATACAAAGATGCAGAACCATTAACACAAAAGAGTGCCTCTGCTGTTGCTGTTGCCATACAACTGATATACCAATGAGGCCCGCTAACTTATCCCCGCATGATTCAAGTCGACGATGGAAAAGAATTAAAGGCCGAGTGAATCAATTATTGTTAAAACATAGAGTTACCATTAAAAGAGGCATTCCGGGAGTTCACAGATCACAGGCTTTAGTTGAAAACTTTAACAAACAGTTAGCTGAAAGACTTTTCTCCTACCAGTATCACAGAGAGCTGATTGACAATTCTCGCAACACAGAATGGGTTAGAAGACTCCCCTCAGTTTTGCGCGCAATGAATAATGAAGAATTTAAAGGGCTAAAACCAGTACAAGCAATCAAAAGAAAAACAATAAATGTTGTTGAAGGAGAGTCTTCATCCGGCAAACTATTACCATTTGGTTTAAAAGTAAGGTACCTTTATTTACCGGGGGAAGCAGAAGGGGACACTCGCATCAGGGCAACAGATCCAGTTTGGAGTGTTGACCCGTACGAAATAAAAAAAATTGTAAAAATGAATCCGCCCGTGTATTATTTACGAGAAACTGACACAACAAAACAACCAGCTCCTCAAAGATCTTTTGTGAAAGAAGAACTGCAGATAATTCCGCCAGACACAGTTCCGCTTTAATTAATTTACGGTTCTCCAGTGCCCAATTGCATATGAAAACTCTGGATTAACAAACACCCGTTTGTGTTTGTTCTATCTAATGACTTCTTTGTTACAACTGTTGTGTTGATCTCATGTAGATTAGATCGTAGTTTTACGTTGACATGATGAAAAGTCTTATTGCCAAACAATGCTTCTTTGTAGTTGTCATGTGATATGTTTGACTGCACAACACTGCGGGATATTCCTTTTGCTTTCTTAATGATTTTCTCCTGGCTCGAAATACTCTACATTTTTTACCTTAACCCCACATACTCCTTGATCACCTTTCCAGATAATTCATCCTTCATCTTTCCTAAAACCTTCTTATTAACGGATGAATGCAAAGGCGAATCTTTAGGGTAATCAGATGTGTCGTACCACCCCGCATGCCCTTTAGCTACTTCGGTTTCCATGTCTTTATAGATGTCTTCAGTAGGGATATTCTATAACAAAACTATCTGTATCTGTGTAAAGTACTCTGGACTCGGGATACGAAGGTTTAAAGTAGTCATAAAGAAATTCTAACATCAAAAGCTTTGATAATTCTAAAACAGTAAACCCAATAAAACGGGCTTGTCCAATTTGACTTTCTTTTTTTTCATCATTATACCAAAAAGCTGATCATGAAATCTTCTAAAGTCCTGATAATTAGGTTTTGAAGTCAGCTTAATTGCTTCGTTCTCTTTGGTGACTAATCTGACATCTTTGCGCTTGTGCGGATTCTCCATAGTCTTTCCAAAACAGCTGTTGTTCATCAGCTTGAAAAAGTCTTTTTCTGAAGCATCTGTGGATTTAGTTCTGAGATCAGTGTTCTTCATGATGTATGGTTTCATGAACTGTTCTTGATCAAAAGCAATTATGCGATGAACTGCTGTCAACTTCAAACCATGTCTTAAATAAAATTGTAGAAGTCTGTAATGACAGACAATTTTTTTTGCCCCGAAGATTAGGCACAAATTTAGGCGGCTCTCTTGGATTTGTCTTTAGACTTTCTGCTGCTAAGGGATAGTCATTATGTAGGTCATGGAGTTCATGAGGATATTCTAAGTCAACTTCTAGAATGTATCCATGCTGTTGATCGGGCGCCAAACTGCCCAACCACTTTAATGCCTTTTGAATATTATTCGGATTGTCTTCTGTGTACATTTTAAAGTTGCGTAATGGAAGTGATTGCGCCATTGCCCATCCATACAGATTGTTTGCATCTAAATACATGAGATAGTTAAAACCTTTTACTCGGATCATAGTCGTCCAAGTATTTGTTGTTTGCTTTACAGTAATGGTGCGACGCCATACTAATTCCTCCACGCAATCCGTTTTCAATCATCTGAATCATTGGCAGGTCAGACAATAAATCAATCTGTACTCCAGTAAACTTTAAGAAAGCGTCCCAACTCATCCCGGGCGCAGAAATGTAATGCGCAGGATCCAGGCTGTAATGTTTCATGCAGGTCTTTCTATAATTTTCAAAGACGTCCGCCAACAAACATACATCGGCCATTAAGTAGGAGTCATGATAGTCTCCCATCGTTTTACACTCTAACTTCTGCCACGCATCTTGAGCATGCTGGTAATCTGAATCACTGATGTCCTTTCCTCTAAGACTAGAAAAGAACGCGCCTTTAGGCGGAAGTGTATCTTCGTCAAACCTTTCCCAACTGTTCATGTATTCATAAGGTAAACACCCTTTCTAACAAGAGTTGAGTCAAAATATTCTTCCGTTATTGGGCAGGACTTTAAGGACATAGCCATGCCTCTAATGAGCCCATCATGTGTTGCATAGAGTCGTAGAAAGACATGTTATTTAAAGTGAAACACATGTACTTTTCTGATGACTGTGCAATGCATGCTACCCTGAAGGCGCTGGTTACTGCTTGCATTATAAGGTGAGAGTCATAACCTCGCAAGTTGTGAAAGAATACAGCAGCTTCCATGTCTTTGGATCAAACTTTAGTTGAAGATTGCATTTACTGTGCGCTGCACCTCTAAACTTCCCACTAATGTGATCATGGTCTCTTACTGTGGGGTTTACACTCTTGGGCGTTAGCTCTAAACCGCAAATCCAACAATGCGTGGCTGAGTCATACTGTTGTTGGTCTTCAGGCGCCATTATGATTTCAGATAAGTTTAGATTATTAGAACAGGCGTTACGCACTTGCTGCATGCGTTTTAAGAATGTTTCTGCAGCATCTGGTCCTCTATATAATTCTGGTTCTGAATAAACGCCATCCGACCTAACAATAATGAAGGCAAATGAACAAATCTGATGATTACTCATTAAGACTGTTTTTCGAAGTTTTTGTGGTGCTGGCCCTTCATAAGGAACAATAAGCGACTCGAAGTCTGCGTAAACTACGTATGGACTTGTTTGCAGCCGTTTCCAGTTCTTAAAACTAACTTTAGATCCTGGCGGGGGCGTAGTTAGTTCTGTCTTACAGTCTACAGAACTTTTACAATGTTTTATATGTTCAAGCGCGGCTTGAGCGGTTGGAATTCTTGTTAAACATTTTCTACAGAATTCTTGTTTATGTTCATGTTTTGAAGTATGCGCTAATAATCTGCTCATTGTGCGTATCAATGTGTAATGTGGCAGCCCTGCTGGCGAAAACATTAGGAGTAAGTCCACATGACTTTTGGCTGGTTCGCCTATTGTTGGACTGTTCTTGGACACTTTAATTGGCACCAAATTTGTTTCCTCATCCCATGTGTATACATTAACAGTTATTGGGTTGTTTTGTTCTTCAAACTGATCAATTTGGTCTACACTAACAGGAAAGGATATTCCATTGAAGTTAAGATCTTTGGTGTATTGCCGATAGTTAGTCACTCTCTCTGCGTGTTCGCGCACATGATGCAGCCTTGCAAGAACACACCACATAAAACATTTGTTGTCTGAATTTTTTATGTTTAAAACTGCTCTCTTTGAAACCAACTCCCGAGGTAGCGGAATGTAAGCCTTGCCTACAATCGGTGCATACTTAGCCTGTTTTAATCTAATCTCTAAGACTTCGCCCTCTGACCAACCAGAGCCTCTCATTTTAGCTTCTTCAGCGGCAGCGTCAAACTGTGTAAGCAGTTCGTCTGCCCAACCGGGTGTTAAGTCATTAGAGGAAAGAATAGTCTGTTGTTTAGTCGAGACCCAGACTTCTAGATTTTCTTCATTTATTGTTACATAGTCGATTAAAACAGCTAACATTACTTTAACCGGTGGGTCTATTGTTAGTTTGCCTGGAACTTGAGAAATAGCATGAACAACACTTGCCTGTACGTTTGTTGGGTCAATGACTTCTAAATCAATTCATTCAGTGCTCTTGATAAACGCTCTCTCTCAAGCATTCCTTCAAACAATTCATCGGGGCCTTCATAATCTTAGCCATGCTGTCTTTCTTTCTAAGCCAACTATTTATTTAAATTAAAAAATAACAACGGCTTAATCAAAATCAATATCAACGGTCTTTTTGTGCTTGGACTCATAAACTAAAATAAACACCCTTCGATGTTGTTAATGTGAGCTGTTTAGAACAGAGTTTAAATGCTCGTTTACTTTTTTAAGCATTCCTTTTTTATTGCTCGGGCCCGGGCTTTTGAGAAAAACTTGCCCTCGCCTTTCTTTTGAAGATCAAACTTTTGTCTTTGTAGTCATCAAAATCGGCCTGTAAACATTAAATTCTTCATCCGTGATTTGAGTCAACTAGCGCTTTTTTTTATATCAGCTTGAAGGAAACAAAGTTTAGCTGTTATTAGTTGAACCATAGCTGGGGTGCTTTGGAGTTTAGTTTTTATTTTTTTGCTGGCAGCACCTACAGCTAATGAACACAGGCCAAGAGCTAAAGACAAACCGCCTAGAGTAAAGCTGCCGGTGCACCTACCCTGTTGCTAAGAGCCCCAACACTCTTTTCCTGCTGATAGAGCACTTATAGTCGATGCTCCAGTATTAACATAGGTAACAGCATTAAAGACAGCAGAATACCTTCGTTTGGTTTTGCTGTATTTTGAAAGCCCTTTGCTCTAGTTTTGTTGCATTTGTGTAATGTTTGTTAATCTAAAGGTTTTTATGCCGGGGGGTTTCTACATCCCTTTTTTTGGCGACTCTGTAGGCACATTTGGATAAACCTGAACAGACATGCTTTTTAAAAATGAAAAAAAAATTAAGTATTGTATACTTTTAATCTGTTATCTTCAATAGTCAGCTGCGCATCATATATTAAAAACAAATGTACATTAAGCGGTTTTTTCGGCTTCTTCTTCTTTATCAATTTGAAATGTTTAATTACGTCTCTCACAGTTCTCCCGCTTCCATGCAACTGATTATCCTCTGTTAAACCTTAGGTCAATCCATAAACCGTATTTCGTTGTTAAATAATCATCAAGCCTAACATTGTGAAATGCAAATCTTTAGACACAAGGCTGCTGTTAGACTTCTACCCCCTTCCACCCCCCAAAAAATTTTTTCTTATTTCGTCAAAATGATGATAAGGTCTAAGCCCGCTAGCGTAGATTTGGTAGGACTACCATCAATTGTACATTGCACTTCGTTATTTTAGGATTAAAAAACTTTTTCACTTGCCTTTTTGAAGGGTTCTTCACTTCCAAAACAGCAATAAAATACCTTTAAGCGATCTTGCCTGCGACACTAAAACTAAAATTCCATATAGCATCTTGCCCTGCTTCTGGGATATGTTGTATGATGAATAAACTCTTTCGTAATATATTGCTAATTTTGACTGATAATTGTTGCTCAATCAGCCTTGCTAAATTAGGGTTCCTAACAACGTCAAACTCTAACGAATGTCAGAAATGCTGTACTTTGCTTCGGCGTCTGATGATCTAATAACACGTTTGTATTCATTAAAAGTTAGTTCATATGACAATCTGTCTTTTAATGCTCCTTGAAAGTAGGGGGCATGCGCTTTTAACAACTCAAAATCTAGGGGAAATGAAAAAGCGATTTCCATACGCATAACTTACGGCTACAGCCTTTTTGCTGCTTTTAGCATCTGCGGCGACTGGGGCGCCTATTCTAAGTTTTAGTGTTTCTTCATTTCGATTCCTGAAACGCAAGATCATCCCTTTCATTCCCGGTTAGCCATAGATCAGAATAGGTTAAAAATATGTCGGGCATTGTGTAAAAGAAAATATTTCTTGCCCCTCAAGTTTTATAGAAATTTTTTTTAAACGATTGCCCGCCCCAAATTCTGGACAACTGTCCTGCTTGTGTCTTTTTGTTGAAGCGAGTGCTATTTTGAAAGTAAGACCGCGCAGAGCCTGGCACAATCACATCATCTGCTCCCCAGGTCTGGAAATTTGACAGTAAGAATTTGATCCGCATCAATAGTAGATGGATTATTGGAACAGTAATATTCCGCTTATTTCCCTTCACGCCAAAGGCTCTTTCAGTTTTCTATGCGGTCAAGAATCAAGCCAATCTTGTGACATTTTTATGAAGCAAATAAAAAGTTAATTATATAAAAACATGGCAGGCATTGAAGGTGAAGAAGATTATGATGTTTTTGATCGTGGAGAAAGACATGAGTGAAATGATCCCTTTTACACGGCATCGCTCAATGCTCTCATACGGCGTGAATTAACAGAAAGTAAGGTCAGATCATTATACCAAAGTTTAGGCCAAGAACCTCCCGAATTCCATAGACCCTAATATTTGAAGTAAAAGATACCATTTTTTTTGTGAGGGGCGACCAAGGCCCAAATTGTTCAGCTTACATCAAACCAGACCCATCAAAGTTTTTTAAAAAAGAGTACAATTAGACAAAGGCTCAGTGTGAGCGATCAAATCGCCTTTGGGTTGCTAAACCAAAATTAGATAGGGGTGCAGTTGCTAAACTTCAAAACACACTTTCAAGAACTTCCAACACTAACCAAATACAAAACAGGAACTTAAAGAATTAAATCAATCGGCAGATGAATAAAAATGCAATAGAGGCAGAAACCATTTTTCAGAAGAAACGCATTAAAGACTATACACGACTCACCGCTACCCATGCGAGAACTAACGGCCCTTGATCATGCTTTGAGAAGCATCAGAGGCGAATTAACAAACAATTTAGCAACACTGGGTGAAATAGATTAGCATATAAAAAGAGAAAAAGAAAAACTCGTGAGGCTGATGACGCCAACTTAGGACATGATATTAAAGAAAGAATAACCCAAAGACTAAAAGATCTTGAACAAGAGAGATCAGCAAGACTAAAAAGTTTTGTCTACTAACCGAGAACAATTGCGAACTCAAGTGAGCAGAATAAGAGAAACTATCCAAAGAATTTTAAATGAAGACACAACACTAGCAGAAAGAATAAGAACCCTGTTTAGAGAGCAAGGATCACATTAGCAACGTTATAACGCCTTTGGATTGCAATAAGTACACTGGTGATGGCTATTACAGGCGGTGGGGGTTCCAGGTCAAATGCCTCCACCGCCATCGCCTTTCCCTCACCACCTGATAAGTCATGGGTAAAAAAAACAGCTTGACAAACTTGCGGATTTATTAAAAAAATTAGCCAGTAAAGCTATAGACTCTTTACCTGGCATATTAGGGGGCATTGTTAGTTGCTTTTGTCACTGCAAGCAAAGTAGTTGGCTTTATGGCCGAGCACTATGGGCATTAGTTCTCTTCATTGTTGGGTTAATATTTAGTAAGATAAAGACCGAGTAATCCAGGCCAGTTAATCCAAGAACAAGCGCTGTCTTTTCATATTCATGGTCATTATTTTGACTTCGCGAACAGAGTCCGCGAGCTTTGCTGAGTCTTCACCCGGGCCTTCGGGCTTTGGGCCCGCGGGATTGGATGACTTATTTTTGGGGGTCATCTTGTTTTTTTACTGCTTGCAATATTACCCGGCCCAGAATTTATTTCGTTTTTTCCGACCTTCTGTTTATTTGCTGCCACAAGGATTTCATTATTGTAGTTTATTATTGTGCCTATCTGGAGTCTGAGGTCAGAAGGCAGCATGTATAAACCAGTGCCAACAGCAAAGTCTACTTTCGATCTTGCGTATTGTAAAACATTTTGGTACCTTTTTATACTTGAAGGTAAATCAACTGCAGAATTAATGGCGTCCTCTAAATTGGCTAAGTATTGTTTTTGTGCATCAAAACCAGTAGAAGGATCAGTTATGCTCGATCTCGTTTGTGATTGCGAACCTAGCAAACACCAAACGTAAGTACGAATAGAGTCGTTTATTCGTTCTATTCCCGCTTTAGTTAGGCCCTTAGAAGTGTCTAAGATAAATGTTGTCCATGCTGTTTTATGCTCTTGCTCTATGGACCCGAGGTGAACAGTTGTGCCTGAAGAGAAAGATGTGTAAGGGGGATTCCAGTCATAGTTATACTTTCTGTGAACGCCCCAAAAATAAGGGGTGCCTAGACCATGATTAAGATCCAACTTTTGTCTAAAGTCTGTCTTGATGTTAATATTAAATTCGTTACAAAGCCTTCATGTCTATTCTGTTGTTGAATGGATTAAACGGTTTGTCATTTGGTAATGGTGCTTGCAATTCAGACAAAATACGTCTAAAGGTGTAATAGAAATGAAATCTGTACACTGACCTCACCAAAGGATCAGGATGATTTAAATGATCAGCATACGACACTCCACACCCAGTTGATGCACAAAACACAGCAAAGTTTAACTGGTTCTGGTAAAACTGCATCGGATGACTGAACCACACTTTCGCGATGTAGTCTTTTTTAATAGGAGGGTTAAGATATTTGCCCAATGGAGTACTCACCTTTTTATGAAAGGTGTCAGTCTGGGTCACAGCAATGTCAAGAGTATCAGTTGTTATATTTTTAAGATTGTAGTGCGGCCCAGCAGAATATTTTGCATCAGTATATTTGAATGCACTCATTTTTATTTCGTTTAAAAAATGTTTGTAACAATAACAACCCAAGACCGTCCTTCGTTTTTAGAACATGCTATTGATAACAATTGCGGGGCCAAAACGGTCGCGCTCCATGAAATATTCTACAAAGTTGTATTGTTTAATATAAGCAAAGCCAAGGAGAATAATAAGGTTCTAAAACTTGACAAAACAGGGGCCAAAGTTAGCCAGTTAACAATACCTGATGGTTATTACGGGTTTTGCTCACTAAAAGAAGCAATGAGTAACTTTGACATTACTCTCAAACTTAACAATGCAAATCTAAAAACAATGTTAACATTCAAGCCTGAAGAAGAAGGAGGTTACTATTTGATAAAGAGCTAGCTAAAATGCTAGGCTTTGCGGCTAACAATTATAGATTTAGAGTTACACCAAACAAAACTACTTATGAGGGAGAAAATCCGCTCGATCTTGCATTACATTCATTACTCTATGTTCATTTGGACGAGCTAAGCACTGATGAAAACTTATATGATGGAAGGCCTTCAACTGTTTTAAGAGCTCTTCCGTCAGGGAAAGCTGCATATTGCGATTATGAAATTATACAATTCCTAATTTACAGTTTAAAAGATTAGTTTGTGGGAGGGTTGGATCATTTAATATAAAAATTGCAGACAAAGCGGGAAAGTTGTAAAATGTGATAACCTGCACATTGTTTTGGAAATAAAATAATAAACTGTACTAAAAATGTCGCGTGGGCCAGAAGAATCAGGAGTTACATTAGCGCCTGTAAGGTGTATAACTTTAGAATTAAAAGACCTTGCAGACGTTGCGGACTTTGAACAGAATGGTGAGATAGGCGCTTTGTATGGTTTTGAGTACACTAAAGATGGTGATTATAAACGCAAAGAGGTTGGCGACAACAAAAAGTTTCCTAAACTAGAACAACTGCGCAATCTAGAGGCAAATAATGTTGGCCAGTATGAATATAAAATAGTTCGAAAACCTGACCTCAAATGGCACTTAGAACCATATTTAGAATGGGACATAAAATTTGAATTCATAAGCCCATTTACATTTTTTGGCCGTCAAAAAAGTTTCAGAAAAGCATTCAACTCTGGCCCTTTACATGTAAGTCTTATGCCAGATGACAATAGTCGGAAAGAGATTGAAATAAAGCCGTATGGGAAAAAACAGTACATCCTCCACAGAAGAGAAGCGGTTTTAAAAGATGCTTCTACAAAATTACAGTTCATGCCGCAAATGAAATTAGGGACACGTTCACAATGGTATTTGAAATTTCTGTCTTAAAAGATAAGGAGAGGGATGGGGTTGTGGGCGTTAGTGACGTCCTTTTTAAAGGAATTCTAATTAGCTGGCAAAACTTAGACGTTGACAGTCTTAAAGTTACTGTTGTCATTCTTCACAATGGTGAGGATATTAAGGTCATAACAACAAGCAACAAAATCAATATTAGTCTAAATAGAAACAATCTTACAGCACTGAATTGGATTAATCTTACACATTTAGACCTTATAGGATTTTATTATACTGAACAAGTTTTAACAGAGGGCATGATAAAAACAATAACCGGATTAGATTAAGTTCTGTTATAAAACTATGGAGCAGTTAAACTTTATGACAAAAACTCCTCATTGCTCATTGATTTGTGGGCAGACTGGTTGTGGAAAAACAATATTTGTCCTGGACCTATTACAAACAGTTTATCGCTATAATTTTAATCATATTGTGGTTTTTCTGCCCATCACTTAAATGGAACAAAGCATATCATGATAGAAGGTTTATATGGACAGATGATGACATATTTTTAGTTAATCCTAGCAATAAACTGAGTGAGTGTCTAGAACGCTTTTTTATATTGTTTGAAGGAACGCAGACACTATTTATTATAGATGACTGTTCAGCAGAAAGAGACATAGTTAAAAAGAGAAACACTTTGTCGAAACTAGCTTTCAGCGGAAGACATGCTGGGATAAGTGTGTGGATTTTATGTCAAAAATATAACTCGGTTTTAAAAGACTTTAGAGAACAGTTAAAGACTGTAGTTTTATTTCACATGAAAGACAGATATGCATTTGATGAATGTTTGCGTGAAAATGATGTTATTGAGAATGATCAGGAAAAACATAGGATTAAGCGAAAACTAAAATCTGAAAAGTTTAGTAAATTAGTATTGAAAACGGATAACCCTACACAGTATGTTTGTTTGTAGATAATCGTTTTTTTTTTGGTTATTGAAGTCTTACTTGTCAGAGAACAGTAATATGCTGATTCTAGGTCACTTTCGCCCGAAAACTGGTTGAGGGCGAAAGTGGCCTAGAATCGGCATATTACTGTTCTCTGCTCATCATTGTGAGCGACAGTCAGACTGTAGCTTTGGAGCAGGCGATAGTACGGCTCGTATTTTGCTTGTGGG